>JXWZ01003633.1:0-23719 GCA_000956215.1 Anopheles farauti No. 4
AAAAAAAGTACAATCTAATAAGTTAGGAATACACACCAAAATTACAGCTTTTATTTGTTTTAAAATATTTTTAAATTTGTTTCAATTTTTTAAATATATATATATATATAACGAAAAAAGTAGTAAAATCATCATTAAAAAGTTAACGTTGACTAATGACTAAGTAAAACAAAAGACTCTGTAAGGTTTGTGATTGTGTAAAAGTTTACAGTGATTTTTTTTGTTTTAAACCAATAAAGTACATTTAAAAAGTTAAATATATTTGATGAAATAATTATTAAACGGTAACAATGACTCTTTTATCCAAACCGAGACGCTTCCTTCCCTGAACAATCAGCAAATCAATAAGATTATCGACACTTCGCTTTATTTAGCGCACACAACACCAGGATGTGTTGACGTAGGTGCGAATTTTCGTGATTTACCGTGATTGAATTAATTCGCCAGCGTGCCGAATTCACACGAATTCCATCAACAAACGCAACCGGCACGAAACGGCTCTCGAGAGTTCGTCAGAGTGGGAGCCTTGGCGTGCTCGCCAAGTGTCGTTCGCCCTGCTGCCCGGACTCGATTGCTTACTCGCGCAAATGCATGTTTGTCCAATCGTTAATTGGTCCAATTTTGATGAGGCCAAATCTTCCACCCCGGGCCGCGTGGAACGTGGAAGTTCAACAAATCAACAGTGCTTTCGCTTTTGGGAGGAAACTTCCAGTGCTTTGGGCCGAAACGAGAAGGCTCTTTTACCTTCCGAGAAGAAGGGGAGCGAGATCGACGATTTAAACCTCTTTAAGTTTGTGCAATCTTTAGTGCGATTTCTAACTGATGCCCCCGCCGTGAAGAGACTGGGTGGTGAAAAATAACGAAAATATTGGACGAAACGAAAGATGAAACGATAAAGTCGTGGTACGCTACCGTGCGATTCGATTCGACGGTGGTTTTTTTTGTTCTCGCTGGAATAAACCCCCCACCGGAATTGAGCGGACCTAAAAAGTGAACGCGTAAAGGAACACGCATAAAATCACTTCACAAGGACAAACTTGCCCGTGGAATGGGAAGCACCGGTGTATCGTTATTGGGCGTGAACCACCGAAGGCGATCCTTGCGCCCGGTTTGGCAGCGATAGCAGCTACTTTAAGTTGTCCCTTAAGTCCGCACCGTATGCGAAGCTCGGCGAGAATTCGGCGACCAAAAATAGCATCTCCTCGAAGGACGACGTCCAGGCGCGAGCACAACTTTATCGTACCGGTTCGCTTTTTTTTTATTCCTTTTCCCGATCGCTCACCCCAAACCCACCAGCCGAAGCGGCGATGAAGGCTGTCGAAATTCAATTTAAATTTTGTTTACTCAGACGAGTAGACCGACCGGGGTAGCTGCTTCCGTTCGCGATGGCGAAAAGTTGTGCTTACGGAGCGGACCAAAGTTTGTAGCTTTTCCACAGTACGACGCCAGCGCGATCGTGCCGGCATTTCTCGTATGGTTTTTGTAGTGTCCACGAAAGAAAAAAAAAAATGGAAACAAATTCAGACCCGCGAGTCCGAGAGGGGGTGGGGGGGGGGGGGGGGGTCTGCAAAGTGGTCACGAATTAAAACGCCACAGCGAACGCCACCGGTCGGTCGTCTACTTGCCAGACGAGCCAATTCCGCACCCGGCACTTGAATCCTTTTCCCAACGGTTGCCATTTTGTTCGGCGCAGTGCGGGTGGGTCGGGAAAGTTAAGATACTTTCCATCAAATTTCCCAACCATCGTTTGACAGTGCATTCAAAGTCGTGCGAGTGACCGACGTGTACCGGAAACGGCTGATAGTCTCGCCGTTCGAAACACCGTCCGTAGACGGTGTGGTATTCAAACACCGAAACTGCTCGTTTTTAAAAACACACATCCCAGGTTTCGGCGCACCGGAAAGTCTCCACCGGTTGGGGAAAAGTTAACATTCGCTGGAGGGAGGCGGGACGAATGGAGGGTATGTAGATAAAGTTGTTGTTTGTGCCGAGGTTGAAATAGTCATCCGCAACCCGTCCCGTGACCTTTCGGGAGAAAACTTGCAGCATCCAAAGGAGACCAAATGGCAGACAGGATACGCCGGGCCGGGCGGATAGTTAGTCGATTGCGTTGAGCCGACGTAATTGGCATAATGCCTGCGAGTTGCACATCTTCCCTACTCGTATGGAACGCCCCGATCGGTACACGTTGCAAACCCATACCGGTACGATCCGTCATTACGAAAAACAAATATATCGTTGAAAAATGCTGCTCGCAAACGGCACGGAAACGGTTCGCTTCGAGGATGGGATTGATTGGGAAGGCGAATGGTAAGCGAGAAGGGATCCGTCGCTTCGATACACGGAGAGTGCTTTGTTTGTTTCACTATTTGATGTCGGAACACTTGATTACGTTGCACTTTCATCCCTGATTGTTTGCTATGGTACACTTGTATTTTCGTAAAAACAGATACCATATGTTTGATCTTTGGGAAAGCATTACGACTCCAACCGGGGCTGAGCTCGGTTTTTAATGTTTTTTTTTGGTTTGTTTTTTAGTAGTTTATTTTAAATAAACTTTTTTTTCATGTTTAATATTCGTACAATATTTAATACTTGTTATTTATAACAATTTTTTTCGTGCAATATTTATTCATTTTTCAGATAATTTTTAGATATGTCCAAAGATGAAGGGAAATTGATTTTGATTTTTGTGGAATTAGATTATATTCAGATTATATTATATTCAGGACTTAGATTATATTCAATCAAAAATTCACTGTTTTCTTTGCTTATCAATTTACACAAAGTGACGAAAAAGGCTTTAAGCTACGGTCTGTTGCATTTAGTAAATACAGTATTATTGAATACTTTTTTTGGAAAACAAACCAAAAAAATTTGTTCCACCGATTTGCTTCGTGTTTGTCAAATTGTTCAGACGTATGTTGGTTTCTCGCAAAACGTTGACTTCTCGCAGGTCCCGCTGAGACCAATAGCAATAAACTTCTTTTGGCCTCATCTTGGCAAGGCCGCCGAGAAAGTTGTGCGCGTTTCGAGGAGAACGACGGAAAGCACGACATCTAGTGCTACGGAAGGGATTACTTGGTACTTGAGATTATCGTGAGAATTCACGACGTGTCAGCCGATGTTTCGGATAAATCCATTGCCCATTTCCTTAGCAAATTTGGGAAGGTACTTGAAGTCACACAAATGTAGTAAAACAATATATACTGGACCTGTTTCACATTTTTCTAGTAAATAATATCGTTCCACCTTATTCGAAGGAGATTCAAATAATTCAATTATAAAAATAAAACAAATCAAATCGAATACATTCGTAATTTTATTTTGTTAAAATATTGATTGTTCTAACGACTTTGCCTTTGTTGAAGTAACCAAAAATATGTTCATATCCTAAAATATGCTTACTCTTGATGTGTTATAATTACTCTGTTGTTGGTAGAGTAATTTTAAGATTTTTTTTTCTAAATGTATTACCCATCATGAACTAACGTAGAAAACTCTGTTAAAATCTCAAGCAATTATATTTTGTTGTTATCGCTTAAGCCGGCAATTAATCGATTCATTCTAATCCCCCTCAGGGGCGCTGTATTGAATAAGTTTTATTCTAAATATAGCAAAGCATAGTAGGCACCGTGAATGCCAATCCGTCGCAACGTTAGCAACGTCACGCTTTTTCTGTTTATTTTTCAAGAGGCAACTGGAAGCAGCTATCCTTTAACGTGGCTCTGGCGGAAATGGCTTCCCGTCGGATTGTGCAAGTAAGCTTCGGCGAGTGTGCAGATTGGGTGGAGATGAGGTGAAAGCTTTTCGTTTAAAAATATCTTTAACCATCCTGCCTTTGCTCACCGATCCGGAGGCGTCTTTTTCTCACCTTTGCTACATTAATAGCCAGCGGGTCATTTCCCGGTTCCCGGTGACCTTCGGGGAGCTTTCTTCTTTGGAGCTGCGATCGATAAATCAGTTCATGGCTTGACCGATACACCGATAAGTTGATCGGGTGGAAATAGCAAGCAGCCAGAACGCACACGAGCGACACAACGACGGCAGCGTGAAATTGATTGATACGGCAACGAACCGTATTGATTTATGGAGGTGACTGGCATTGGATTACTCGAAGGGTTTTAACGCGTCTTCTGTGCGCTTCTTTTTCTTTTCGTTCGCCGCGAGAGAGTGCTTTATGTTTGCACACTTTCAATTTAGATTTAATCCACCCTCTTCTGCCGGGCCGGGCACGATAAAGGACTGACCACAAACGGGTCCGGGTCCGAGCACGAGCCAAAAAATCAATAACCAATCACACGCGAAGCACGATAAGAAAGAGTCGAACGTGGCAAAGGCGAAACCGTTTCTAAAGCGAAAAATCGTCCTTTCAATTGCGGTTGTTATTGAAGCGATGCGCTTAATGTGTATAACAACAAACAAGCACCGAAAACGAATTAAAATTCCGTCGTCGCACTCCCGCCGTCAGCAAAACCGTCGTAAATTCGAGTGTGGAGGAAGAAAAAAAAAACCCCCGAGTCCGCTGCTGGGTTTATTTTGCTTTTCTTCTCCACACTCCACACGGGACGGGGGTGCTTCGGTGGGGGAGGAGAGACCAAAAGCATAACGCATGTGGTCACAGATTTTGCCAGGAGGTCCTGGCGGCCGGCTGCAGGTTGCGTGGGTTGCGAGGCGAATTTTACGATGCCATAAATTTATTGCCGGAATTACATACGGCAGTACTTTCGCTTTTAACGACTTCCGGATTGTCGGCTGGACCCGGTGCCGCGCCCGTGGAGATCCGGACACTTCCGCGGGACGACCCCGGGACAATCGATATTTTCGCCATGACCCGAAGAATGAGATATTTGTGAGGGAGGAAAAAACACGGCAAGATTACGGTGGCGGCGCAGGTTTTGCGGTGCGCCATTGTGCGCCGAGATTAGGGAGGGATTTTGGGCCGAATGTCCCAACATTTACCGGGTATAAACACTCTGATGGATGTGAGCCGCCGGTTTGCTCGTCCCGCTGGCCAGAGAAATTCGAAACACGTACCGTGCGAGGTTTTTTCCACCGTGCGGTTGATGCAATTGTCGAATTTTGTTCAAAGAAAAAGCGACTCACTTGGTGCTGAACCGATTTCGTCCGGACAGCAAAGCAGAGATGAATAGAACGACCGTCTCGGTTTTTTTTCTTTAAAACGAATATCGTGTTTATTTTTCCGTTCAAGTCGTTAGTTTACATTCAAAACCGTACAATGCTTGGAAAATCGATAAAGCTGATTTTTGGATTATCTCAGGAATGCAAATAAACGTAAATCACAATCAGTTCTGCTGAAATAAAACGTGCTCTTGATGGAAACCTGACGGCAAGAAAGAAGCTCCGATAAAGTTCGCTTCCTAACTGGTCTAGATAAGAAAGGATCCAAGAACACCAGTGCCGCAAAGTCTGTCTGGGTCGTAAGTTCTAATCTTAACAGTCTTTTTTATGAAACTAATCCTCATAACCGTACGGACGGATGGTTGCGTAGGCACGGTCCGAGATTTTACCGGAAGGATTGCGAACATTTATTAGTGGTCAAGCCGAAGTGCGGTTGGACGGGAGTCGATTCTTTCTCGGCAGTATTATCTCATCTCAGCTCGGCGGAAGCGGACTGCTTTGGATCTTAAGCCGTTCTTGGGGTAGTTTTTGGTTGTAGAAACTTTTCTAATTAATACAGTCTCGCAGAGCCTCGTCGAATTTCTGGAGGTTTGGGAGGAATTGGTCAGCCCATTACCTGCAGAAGCCTAAAAATCGTCCCACGAAGCCATCATCAATAACTCCTCCGGAAGAAGATCTTCCCGAGGCGTTCGGTGTCGAAAAGTTGTGTCTATAATAATTAATTTTCATTTTGCTCTCGAGCACACCCACACATTCAAACGCCGGTGGCGCTGCTCCCGTTTCGACACTACTGGGCCGACTGTATGCCAGTTTTTAGCAGGGACACAAAAGGCGGCTTGGTGCGAAACGGATTTATAATTCGATTCTGGGCGCCCGAACTAAAAGGTGCTGATGATAATTTGCATTTTAGATGCAAAAACCGAGACAAAACACTCACGCAGTCGGGGGCTGAATGTAGCAGCTACTAGTTCCTGCCTGCCAGCGGACCAAGTTGGTGGCTTAAAACCGATTCCGGGGATATGTTATCCTTCGCCGATGGTGAAACGACTCCATTTTATAGGTACCGACCGTGTGTAAGGATGGACTGGGCGTGTGGTTTACGGCATAAGCAGCTTCTGACATGTTTAATGAATGTTTCGGCCGCTACCCAGATTATGTTCGGTTTTCAAAGAGTTGGAAACGCGCGCGTAGAACAGTCGGAGATGCGACCGAACCTTCTGCACGATGAGCGAAGGTTTGTAAATTTTGGTGGAAATTTCTTTCTCACAGGAGTTGTCCAAAATACGTGAATTTATTTAAGGTAGCACAACTATGTTACAAAAGTTGCTACTTTAAATTTATTTCGCATTATACAAATCAAAATTTGTAAATTTTTACTAGGCAATTAGCCATTGAAAGTTGAAAGAGTTGTGCTTAGCGTGAATGATCAATATAAAGTATTTTATATGTTATACATTACCAATTTTTTTATTGACTTAAATTTTATTCATAAAATTACATATATATTTTATAGGACAAGTTGTGCTTGGCGTTCGTTTGAAGCAAGAAACCGATTTACGCCTAAAAGTATGCAATTAGTTGGTAAATACGATTTTAAATATAATTTTGGGAAACGGAGATAAAATAGTTGATGTAAAAACCTTCATGAATAAAAAAAACTTAAAAACATTTAAATAATGAAATATTAAAATATTTAAATCTTTTACTTCGAGTTTCCTGTAAAAACAAGGAATGTCCATCATTTACGCTAAGCTGTTCCGTTGTGATCTAGTAGGCCTGTTCCCCGTGCTTCTCTCCAGTTTGCCGAAAACTAAACTCCACAGTCTAGAAGAACACGAGAACATCATCGTTGGTATTTGTACGCTCGTATTTGCGAGGGGAGGCAAAAAGCATTTGTGGTTTGTGGCAGAGCGGCAAGTAAATTATCCTTCGGGATGACAAACGTACCCGGAGTCCGGTGGAGGTTTTACTTTAAAAAAAATCGTTTAGGGATTACAGCAAACAGCGCAACACTTAGAGCCATATCCCCACTTCATTCGAGCTGGCTTAAGAGTTGTAGCCATTGCGGATGCGTCGCTGGTAGTATTTATGTCACTTTAATGGCTAACATGCCGATCCGCTTGAATACAATTTTATCTCCATTAAAGCGTGGCGCCCCGGACCGTCCCACCATTTCCACGCTGGCTGCATCCCGACGGATGGAGCACGCTAGATTTCACGCAACCATTAACATTGACATTCGCAGTCGAAATAAAAACACCAGCGCGAGGCAACAAATTGAACGTTAACTGGCGTTTTTGGCTCGCACAAAAACATGTACGCCGGGTTTCTTTTTATTCTCTCCGTGCAGAATTTTCCTCGCCACTGCTTCATTCCCGGCCGCGGCCGGAAATCGAGTTGGATAATTTACGATCCGTGCGCTGAAGGACACGGGCGATGGGATGGGGGGATATGTTAATGGGAAAAACTGGAGCTCCTCATCGCGAAGATTGTTAAAAACAGTATCGTTGCTCTTTTTCACCACACACGCATCGCCATTGTTTCAACGTTCGACGGCAAATCGAAGGCCAAACCTTCGTCGTCGTCATCGTCGTCGCTGTACCATGTTCGTTGGCGGTTTAATTAAAACATAAATATTCATTCTACTAGCTCTTGCTGTTGTTTCGGCGGGGGCCGATGTATTTTTCCCTCCCTCGGAAAACACCCTTTATAGCTGAAATATTTTCCGAACGATTTCGGGATGAATTTCGGGGGCCACGTTAATGGGACGGTTTTAAGCGTACACACATACAAACAGATCAGTAACACGCGTGGCAGCGAACTTTGGTGCTATCGAGAGCAAAAGGGGTTAATTTTCGTGCTTCGGTGGTTTCCGGCCGGTTTTTGAACGTAGGGAAGGAAAACAGTAAAGCGTTTATGTTTACTGCAGTGGGTGGAAAACAAAAACATATCCTGTGTGCGAAAATCCTACCGACCGGGGGAGGGACCGGTGGGTTTTTTTTTTTTACTCGTAGGCAAAGTGGTACAAGGGAATGGCAAATGATGGCGTTCATGGAGTGTACCGTTTGTACGTGCAGTGATTTTATGGTTCAATTAATTGGCTCCAGTTTATACAATTGCTATCAAAAGACAATAAATACCATCGTGTCTGCGGAATGATGCAGGAATGCAGTGGTTAATTGAATAATCGTTGAACTAGAATGGCCAGGTGAAATAGCATTTGTTATTAGATGAATTTACAGTCTGTTTCCGTTCGCACCATTAACCAGTGCGGAGAACGTTTTTAAACGCTATTGAGTGTCTTGAAAATAATGAAACATTGGAAGCAACTTCACAAAACAATGTTTGTTTTGTTTGTTGAATAAAATGAAATCTTCCAGAAGTGTTAAAAAAATGTTGTCATTAAGAACATACTTTTTATCGTTTTTGTACATTTAAGTAAATGCATTTAAAATTTTAATTGATTTTTTAACGGATTGATTGATTGCGCTTTTTTTATGGAATCGAACATTTAAAAAAATCTAATAAATAAGGGTGGTTTTGCGCAGACTTGATGTAAAAATATTTGTTGTATATTTTAATTTTTATATTTATCTCGTTTTATGTTTTTAATACGAAGAAGGTGGAAAAATAATCCTTCAAAACATGTGTATAAAATAATGTCCCAATACTCATAAAATGATGAAAAACGAATGGGTTAATTAAAAACAAAACGCACTTTTACTTGATTGCATTTACCAATAATGGAAATAAAACTAGCTCTATAATTGACGAATAGACGAATAATTTATTCTAGCTCGTGTATATGAGGAAAGCTAAGAATTTTGATTGGCTTTCCTGGCGGGCTCGCGGGCACTTAGTCTATTTATCTCTTTTCCCCCGTCCCAAAGACACTACCCGTAACGGTTCATTCATTGTGTTATGGTGCCTTTCAAAAATTAGGCGATTTATGGAGCCACCTTCCGCCCGCCCGACGGGTGCAAACGATTAGCGGACCATTTTCCACCCGGTCACGGTTGGTAAAGCATTATTTACGTTCGAAACCATCGCCCATCGGCGGTCAAACGCCGGGCAGGGTGCGTAGAAAAGCCTTCGAAACCGGCTTGCCTCCATTATTTACGCCAATTAGCGTGAGTTCGGTTGCGGAAATTCGCGACCCATTCTGACCACCCGTCTACCATGCTCATCCCCGCGGCCAAAAGCGGGGATTAAATTAATGGGTTTTTCGAAACTGGTACCAACAAAAACTGTCTATCTGTCGGAAAATGGATGGACAGTGAGCAAACCGCACTCGTATGTGCAACAAAATACCTGGCCCGCGTGCTACACGCAGGGATTCAATTTTCCGATGGAAGAAAACCTTACGCTATCATCAACCGGGGGGTGTGATGGGTTCCTTCCAAAACCGTGGGCAGGCATGACAGACGTACGGTGCATTCGGGATGCATTTGATGCTGTGCCTGATTGTTTGATCGTTACACCAGAATAACCGTCGCCTGCTGAGAAGCTGTTCCATTGAATGCAACTGATTGCAGGTCGTTATTGTGAGGAAACGGCAAAGGTGGGCGGGGTGGGCGAAGACATGCTGTGAGACAAGGTCAGGGTCTCACGTTCGCTTCGTGTAAAGTGAAGCACACTATCGTTTCGTACGCTGTGTTGGTAAAATTTACGAAATAAATTTAAAAAATAAAATAAAAAACTTTTGTTTAACTTAAAATTGGGAACAAATACAAAATAATTAAATGGGTTTATAATGAAGGATTAAAATTTTATACAATTGTACATAATTAAAAGCTAAAAAATGTTTAATGGTTTTATTATATTTTTTATGATTTTTGTGAATCTGCGAATTTCATGAAGTTTTTTGCACATTTATGAATCATGCTTGCACGATAAAATAAGTAAAAGTCATGAGAAACCCTATACAAATAATAGAAAACAACATACCCGAATAAAGTATCCTGTCTTTGCTTTCAAAGGATTAAACGAAATCGATTGTTTAGCAAAAATAAATATAAGAAATATAAGATTTCCTTCGCAACATTATTTGTCATATCAGTCTTTAGTAATAATTTATCTAATTTATTTATTATTTATTATGACCATATGAATATAATTCTGAACTTTAAATAAAAAGGCCAAGTAGTATGCAATTTTACAAAATACATTTGAAATAGAATACTTTGCGCTGCAAATCGCAGAAAAAGCCTAGACAGTTAAACTAGTTTGACTAGTTTGACGATAATATACTTTTATAAAAATATAGTTTATATATATATATATATTTTATTTTAGCCCATAGATTATGACTGAATTTACGGCCTTAATTGATTTTGCAAAAATGCCCTCAATAAATAACTACTTTTATTTACTCACTTGCTTTGCTTCTTTTTTCCATAAAGTTATTTTATTATGATTGCCAATAAAATCAGATCAAACACCCATCGTTTGCAGCAAAGTTGTGAGTCTTCCCGTACATTCCAGACAGTTGCAAGCTTGTAGGAAAACAGCCATTTTGCAATTTGATAGGCACTTGAAGCACGTCATCCGTGTCAAAGATAGCGGTCGGTTTTATCTTTCGAAGAAAGCACCGGTCTGGATGTGGTGTATTGGATTGGCATCACACACACGCCCCGCAAATTGGTGTTATATTTCAACACTTTAAAGCGAAGGCATGATCCAAATGAATCCTTTGCGGTGCCGTACGGAACGAGCTGCATTTGCAACCAAACAGTGCCACCGAAGCAAACCACACCTTTTCAAACGAGGTAGCCGAGGGTGTCGATGATATCATCGGGTTGAAATGCACTGCACCGTACCCAACACTCCGATCGGATGAACCCGTCGATGAAGCAGTGATTTATTTCCGATCGGTACGGCACCACAATCACCGGCACACCCACCTCGTGCCCGGGGTTCACCCGCTTCGGTTGAAGCTGATGAATATTAAAAATTTAAATTTCCATTACTCGTTCCAGCCGACACCTTCGAGAAAGGGTACGGCTGGAGTTAACTTTTTACCCGCGGGTGCCGTTGGCCGAGGCGACTCGTTAAGTCAAGTGCCGCCAGACATTACTGTCAAGAATGCACTCGTTTATCGGTTCGCTAGCCGGTACGGTCTTGACGACAGCAGCTGGACGGGATGCAGAAGCATTAATTAAGCATCTTGATTTGAATTTCTTGACGGCGCGTTGACTGACGGCTCGGAAATGAAGATGCAGATTTTGTTTTGTTTACTGAAGATGTGAAGAAATGGAGTAGTAGTTTTTCCATATAAGTGGGAAGCATTAGTCAACATGTTGAGAAATACCTAGCCACCTATCCTGGCACATTTCCAACAAGATATCATTTTGTACGTCTTGCAGACTTACCTGAAACGAGAAGAAATGGGATGAAATAATTAATATTAAAAATCATTGATCAGGGAGAATAGCTTTTCGAAATAATAAACGAATAAAACGAATTGCAATTTTCCAATTCTATTACTTATTATAATCCTCAAATATATCTTCAAACAAAGAAGCTAACGACAAGCACTAACATGCACGATACAGATATTCATAAGTGCTCGAACGTACACACTCGCGCACATAAATTGCTCGAGTTGCGCTATAAAACATGAGTGACTGCTCGTAAAGAAAATGAAACACCAATAACTGTCCGGTGGACGTTAGGCGCGCAGCAAAAAACCGGCGAAGAAAAACGGTCATAGTTTTATGGCACATCATCCACCAATTGATCGCAGCAATGTCCCAACCGCTTCCAGAACGATATTTATTCCGGTCCCAGAATGTCACAAACGTCCGTTTGACGCACTGAGCCGGTCAAGTTTGCAATATATCCGCGTCGTTATTGCTCGGCCTTTCGTTGCGTGTCTAAAGCCTGGAAGCGAGTTTTGTCGCCGCTTCCGCGCTATCATCGATTTATGTCCACCGATAAACGGTTTAACGGTTACGCCGGAAGTGGACGCAAAGGACGACGATCAGCGGACGATGTCGGCTGTGGTAAAAATTAATCACTTTCGGGGGTTTTTTTGGCCTCTCCTCTGCTTCTTGGGACGAGTATTCAGCCACAGTTATCACAAACAATTCTAGGTTGGATAAGACAACTGGACGCTTCGGAACAATGGGGCAAGTTTCGGTCTCTCCGTTTCATTTTCGTCCAACACTCGATGGGGTTAGTTTTCTTATGCTTCGGCCCCGAAAAACCTCTCCGATGCAACTTCTTCCGGGGAAGTACGCTTGAGTGGAGCCTCGGTTTCGCTCGCTTCCTCCGGTGTAAGCAGCATCGAACGGCGAAAGTTCCTTCGAGCCCGGGCAGGAAATAAAACAACAGATATGTCACTGTCGGCGAACTTCCGAGAGGCTGCTCGAACGTTGATAACAAACACAAACGCAGCCGGCTCAAGTGGAGAGGCAACGTTTCAATTATGCTGCCGGGTCCGAAAAACTTTCGGCACGGGAACTAGCGCCTAGCATTCGAACGATAGGTTGATGATGTCACCTGCTGTCAGGGAAGTGGGCGGAATGATTTTTGGCTATTTCTTTGTTCGCCGGAACGGAACGGGCGAACCTGCTCGATAGTCTTTTGTTCGAGGGCACTTGGATGCGAATTGGAATTATGATAAATATACGTCGATGAGCCCGGCGGCAGCCCGAACCACGGACGGGGTTGGTGTCGGATGGGAAAACAAGCTCGCCTTGAGCGTCTTGAAGACAATCGTTCGGAAACTGGCCGTGGCTTTTCGGCCATTTTGCGCGCGGAGGATTACGAAACCGCCCGTAGTAACGATTGATTGGTGATTGAGAAAGGACGGATCAGGACTTGAGGGTGCAAAATTGTCACCCGACGGTTCCTGATTGACTTTGAGGGCTTTCGAGCGTGTAAAAGCTTGTGCGGCGCATCCGAAACTTGCGCGAGGACAATGGTCAGACGAAGAAATTGGAATGCAAATCAGGAAAATGGAATTTTGATCGACGAATGGGATGGACGGTCGATGGAATGAAAAGATCGTTATTAAGTGTCGCTGTTATGTCACAGGACGTGGTTCAGGCGCTGAAGATGAGGACTTCATTTTGAAGTTTATTGCAATGGATAAATTTGTACCATTCGCTACGCATCGCAATTTGAAAAAAAAAACACCATCAAAATGACATTTTCTTGAGGGAAATATTTTGTGCGCCCATGTAAATGTCAAGAATGTTTTGGTAATAACGTATCCACTCCTTGGACCGGTTGGGCTTCACGACGAAATAATTAAGTACTGTTGCAATCCGCAACATGTGCCCGACCACGGCCGGCGTGTGTGACGGTGATGAAAACTTCGCTTTATATCATCCTGCACGAAGCATTTCATCATCACGCTGCGGAAAGGACGAGCATAAATTAATTCCTACCAAGCCGCTCGGAGGAAACTTCCCGCCTGGACCCGGCCCGACCACTAGCCCCGTGTTGGGAAACTTTCCATCCACACCTGCGCTGGTGGCTGCGCTTTTCCCCATGGAGTGTACTTTTCATACCCGAGGGGCGTGTGGTTTGGAAGGAATTTTTCAAAAACTTTCTTCCACTCCATCAACGGCACGGTGTGGGGTGAGGGAAGGCAAACATGAAACGACCATTGCTTGGGTCCTCGTTGGAACCGGCTTCGTACGTACTTTACAACGCGTCTTAAGCGTCCCGGCTGATGACAGCATGTCTTTCGATTTTCTTTAGCGAACAGTGGAAAATATTTAATTTCAGCATGTTTTATGTAGATTTTCACAATGACACCATTTCGCTTGGCACCGCTCGTTTCGCTGGTGGATGATGATATCATATTCTTCCAGTAGCTTTTGGTATGTTATTGTTCGATATTTATGGTTAGTGATGATGCGTTTAAAAAATAGTTTATTCACAAAAAATGAAGTATGATACAATATTTCAATTTTATGAATTTTTAACCCGAAAAGAGTTATTTTAGGTAAATGCTGAGTAAAGAGGGTTTGAAATCATTCACCTCATTTAAAAAACAACCTTCTCGTCTCGTTTCTCGTGAAAAAAATGGAACATATTTGTGATTTTGATATTATAATTATAAAAATAATGCAGTTGCGTTGCCATAAAATAGATTTAAAGTTATAAAAGATAATTGAATGTAATAAAAAATTTATGCTTAATTAGAATTTAGCAAAGAAATTAAATGCTTATTCCCAAGCATAACAGTTTCTAACAGTAAAAATTATTCCAAAGTATAACAGTTTTCAATAATTTTATTCCAATTGTTGGTGTTAATAAAAACATCTCTTATTACGTAATTCCGTACAATTCCTTCATTGAAACTTTTAATTACATTTCAGTTAGATCGCTGATTCTGTAAAATTGTCATTATCAAAATGAATGAAATGTTGAAGATCGGTTGATTTAATTGCTATTTCTTTAAAAATCGTGTAACATAAAGTTCCTCATAATAATTGCATAATGTGGAGCTCATTTCGTTATGAATAGGAATGAAGATGCTGCGTCGAAGTCGAAGGAAAGGAATTTACTAAGAGCATATCTCACTCACCCACACAAACACGCTCCTGTAGGCGTTGCTAATGACACTATTCCCGCACCGAACGAGCCCCCATTGTGACGTTTAATCTGCACGGCCAGGCTTTCGTCGTAAGTGTTCGTTGCCTGGTGCGATGTGCTGAGCCGATTATACCAGCCGCAGGCACTTGCGAGTGAACGACCCGATAAGAGACGCACACGAGGCGTGTGTTCATTCTTCCGCATTACAAGCTCTCGAAAAGCTCGTCCACGGTGCTGGTTTCTTGTGAAAAAGAAAACACATTCACTCACAAACAAGCCTGCTCGTGAGGCGAGCGTAAGCAAGTTTCCAGCCTCAGCGCCAAGCGAAGAATCGCTGCGAGGGGAATAATTAAATATCAGAACTTTATGAATTCGCGGCACAAGTGCGTTCAACTGCGAGTGTGTGTGTGTTTTCGCGGGCTGCAGATAGCGTTAATTGCAGGTTAAGTGAGCAGCTGTAGCGTCCCCAGCAAACACCGCCACCACCGTCGGGAAGAAGTTGGCGTTCGTCATCTCACCGTCGTTGTGTAATACAAGCGTAATTAAAATAATACAGCCAGCGGGTGAACTCTTTAGAAAAAGCGATACCCCGCCCCGGCCGGCGAACCATCTTGGCAGTTTTGCGCCATAAATCGCGCCATTGCGGCAGGGTGGCTGCTAAGCTAAAGTTAATTAGGGCAGGATTTGTCTACTCAGTGGAATGATAAGATAATGTTAAACAAATTGTGGAACGCGTCGGGCGGATCGGTTGCTGTCGGAAAGTTTTCAAACGCTCCGTTGAGAGCGATTTTTCATTCATCCGCTGCGGGAGGAGAGGAAGCAAACTCCAGCGTCAAGTCGTTGTTGGCAGCGTTTAAAACCACCGGGTGGAGTAACGTGCCGGGGGAAAAGGATTTTACGAAACATAGTAACCGCAAGAGAATGGAAACCCGTAAGCGATTGTTGGGTATTGCGGTGCAAGAATATTGCACCACTTTTTTTCCCCCATCCATGAACGCATGATCCAGAGATTGCATTGGAAGCCAAAGCGGTACGGTGACTGACTTCAGACAACAGTGTTTGCTGATCAGTTCGACAAGGCCCCGACCTTTGACCCGCCCCGGTTGGATCTAGTTACGCAGCGACCCAATGCAAAGTGATGCCTCCCCTTCCGGGTTGAAATGAGAAAGTCTTTAGTAGCAACATCACCCCACGGCAATCGATCGAACAAATCGTTCATCAGCGTTGGAGGAGGTTCCCTGACTCCAGCGCTCCATTTCAAGCACGCCTCTCGATGTCAGGTCAGTAGGCTTCATTGTCGAACCGCTTACAAAAGCCCCGAACTTCCCGAAAAGCTTGTTTATTTATTGGGTTTGCTATTTGCGTGATGCTCGGTTGGATCCCAGTGTCAGACACTTACGGAGTATAAAGAGAAATACGACGAGATGGCTGGGAGGCATAGCCTTCCCTGTCTGGTAGAAAATGGAGCCAAAAGTGGAATTTGTTTTTCTCTCCCTCGCTCTCTCTCTCCGTCCCAACAAATCGCACCAGCTTCCTGGTGTCAGTGTCTCCCGTCCCGGCGGGGATCACTTCCCTGGACTGTTATTTATTTGACATCTGTAAGACACGCCAAAATGCATCCCGAAACCGATCCCATCGCCGAACGCCAACGGGCTTAGCAGCAGCAACAGCAACATAGAATGGATTCTTTTTACGGTAATCGGATCTATTGCGTTGACGTGTTTTGTGGGGCCAGCCACCCGGAAAGGTGTTGGTTTATTGGTGTTTGTTCTGGATCCTGGGGCGTTGGGTGGAAGATTACACGCTGCCTTCGCTGGGTTTGAACCGGCGTGTGTTGATTGTTTCATCATGGATATTCGGTTATCGTGTGTCAGTTCTGGCGTGGTAGTTATTGACACCGAGCACGGAAAACGAACCTAAATATTTGGACATAATTGGGTTTTATTGTTGGGAGCAATAAAACCTGTTTACTGCTGAGGGATATTTTGCGCGAATTGGCTTGAGTAATTGCTCTGTAAATGGTTTGAAATGTTGAAGGTTTGGACAGTTTATTTGTCATATTTTTGTTGCATATTCAGAAGGAACTAAGGAACCAAATTTGAAGGAACTAAGTGATCATTCGTGATAGAAAAACGTGGTAATATAACTCTTTTACCCAAACCTCTCTAGACTCTTTCTTATGGCAGCATCAAATACATGAAACAAAGAACTTCAACCCTGTTTCAGTTTTGAGCGACATCGAGAGATTTGCATTGTAACTTAGGAAAGCGAAGATAAATCCGTATCAACAATCGGATTCCATTTGGGAAAAATCCTATTCCCTAGGGATTCACATCTTGATTGAAATAGAATCTGTTAGCAAATCTTGGATCAAGTTAAAAAATAATAATTTTATTTTTTTTTTCATTTGCTGAGAAAATCATTTGTTTATTATAATAAGAACTATTAATTGAAATAAAACCGTAAAATTAAAATAAATAAATTTAAAGACGTCGTTTTATTAAAAATCGTTCAAGATTGCCAATATGATTCTCAAGGCTTTATTAAATTTAACTAAAAACAAAATTAGAGTATGCGGTACTGGTTATAGTATTTTTAAAGCGTTTTTAAGTTCACCCATTTTTTGAAACAATTGACGTGTTAATAAAACACGTAAAACAAACACTCGCCCGATAGGTGTAATGAAAAATCATCGATTTAAAAACAATCAATTAGGAAAGAGTATGCGCACCCGATAACAGCATAAAAGAACAGTTAACGAGGGTTGAAAACCGATCCCGACTCGGATGCTGCGATACCGATTTCCGATGAAAAACTCACTCACATGGAAATGATAGGCGATTCGTGCCATCGACAATTCTAAAGCATTTATCTACCTCGAATATCTGCAATAAATCAATCGCAGAAGCGTTCGGGCGGTGGGCGAGTGGTGTGGGTGTATGAGTGGAAATTAAAATCAATTAATTATTATGTCCCGAGGCTTCCTTTGAAAGGGACACCAGCCACACCGCGTGGACGATAAGGTTTCTTTCGGAACCAATAACCATTTGGGGAAATATGAAAAAGGTATCGAAAATAAAATCAGAGCAGGCGTAAAAATGCGGGCAATTTTGCTTCTTTAAATCAACTGAATAAGAGCTGCTTCCGGTCGGGCTGGGTGGATCATTATCTTTACGATAATCACATTTCTTTTCCTCATAATTCTCGGTCGGTATTTGTGTGTGCGGGTGCGGTCGCACCTTGCATTCGCATTCTAAACTCGTAACATTCGTGTGAAATTACCCGAAATGGGATCCCTCCAGATTGGGTATTTGGTGCGCCCGTTCTCCATACGGTGCATCTACAGGCGGCCGGGTGTTATCGTCTTGGGTAGGCATACGTAACATTTTTCCACCGCATGTTGCTCGTAGTCTCGTAGTTTATTGTTATTGTCATTGAAAATGGGCCCTTCGCTTAGCAGTGCCGGTTCCGTTCCGCCTGAGCGTGAACATCATGCAAAACACTTACACACACACACACAGCTCGAGCGCGTTTCGTTGAAGCACAAATTTTGCGTGCGGTAAAGGAAAAGTGTACGCGAGAGGAAAAACCACCTTCTCGCTGTTCGGTGTGCACTGCGTGTTATTCGACGGACGCTGCGCATGCTCTTACTCCATCCGGACGTGCTGGTGTGCTGGAAGAGGCGCAAAAGGGATGAACGATCCCTTTCACGCAACATCCTAGCAACCAGCGAAGGTACTTCCTAAGGATAATTTAGTCAGATCCGATGGTCAACGATGAAGAAGCATGCTCACCGGGGAAAAACAGACATCGAAGGACACGCAAGAAGTGAAGATGTTTGGCAAGAATCATCGCCTGTTTCTGTTCGCGGGAGGGTGCGCAACTGAGACAGAAGATCGCTGGCGAAGAAAGGTGAACATCCTCGACGACGCCGTGCCGAGTTCACGGGTGTGCGTGAACCGTAAAAAAAGGACGACCGTGGAGTTTGGATCGGGCTGCGGGAGGACATTGATCGAAACTTCATTCATAAGATTGCTCTCGAGAGCTCACCGAGAGCACGCGTTTTCTCTCTCTCTCTCTCTCTCTCTCTCTCTCTCTCTCTCTCTCTCTCTCTCTCTCTCTTGGGTACTCTCGATTCGGTTAGACAACAAAAACAGGAATCGGGCCTTGAAGGTGAAACGCTCGGGCAGGACATTCCCGGAGCGAAAGCGCACTTGAAAGAGAGCAGAAATATGCGTTTTCCGCATTGTTTGCCATTTTCATCCCGGGTTTGGGAGTTACCGGTTTTTTTCATGGTCACATGGCAATGCTCCGGACGGTGGTTCGTCCTGGTGATTATGGTGTTTCAATGTGTGTGTGTGTGTTTGTTTGATTCGAACAAAAAAAAATGGATCGACAATTTTGTCGCCTCCTTCGCGTGCTATAAAAACATTAAAACCCAGAAAAGTTTCGTTGCGCTTCCGGGTTGAGCCCGTGGAAAACGTGTGCTGAATTTGTGTTCGGTTTATTATTTTTTTTTACTTCGTTCGCCTCGCATGTCTGGCACGCTAGCTTCGACGTGCCGATTTACCACCAAGCGCAAGGAAGCAAAATTATGCCCGAAACACGTCTGCTGGTTGTTTCGGAAAGTTTTCGCCCGACCGTGGTGCAACGATTTCCACGCGCGCATTATGCGGCTACATAGTCCCGTGGCGACCCCGAAAAAGGGGTGTGGGGGGTGGGAAGCTTTAAGGAGGCGCATGCGGGAGGATTATCGCGCATGAGGCTACGCTAATGAGCCAGACGCTTGGCCTCACGCTCCTTCCAAAGGTGCCTATTTGAAGCTCACCACCTCTGGGGGCTTGCTTTTCTTTTTCACGCGTCACAGGAAATGATGGAGCACCTCCGAAACGAGGCCCGTGGGGATTGGAAAGTTTGCGACGCTTTTGGAGCAGCGGTCCTCCCCCTCCCTTCCTCCCGGGGGAGGTAAAAAGTTCTCACGGCCATCGACCCGCCCGGGGTCGCGGAAATAATTTAATTCATGCGACTTTGAAATGGTGCGTGGTGGGAGGGAGTCGCAAATGCGAGGAATTTATGCTAATTCTGGTCTGGGTGTGGATAGTGTCGCCGGTTGAAACAAAAAAATAAAACAAAGTGGAGATTAAAGGCAACGATAAAGGAGTTATCGGGACAGCACCGAGGTTGAGAAAGTTGCACGTACTTTTGAGATTCTTGATGTTGTAGAGGAAGAGTTTTTTTCACTTCGTAAAAGTGAAAGGATTCACTCACCGGACATGACATTCATTCTTTCTCACGAATGATGGCTTATGGCGGGACGTTTCGGTTGGTTCAGAATAATATAAAACAATAAACAAAACGAACTACTTAGTGTGAGTCGCTTGCGAGTGTTAATATGTGACAATTAATTCGACTTTTTTTTTGTTGGTGTTGTTTTACTCCACAACAGCAGAAAACAGAACACAGAAAACATCCCTGACCAGGCTGAGAACTCTCATTTTCAGTGAAGAATGAACTCCAACGCCACCAAACGCAGGGCGTCTCGCTTTACATATCACGGGACTGAAAATGCAGAACTTTTTAAAACGAGGAGGGTCGTGAGATAAGCGGCAATCCTTGTGGGGGATGGTAATTTCGTTCCCTCCGTGGGTGCGTGTGGCTGCGTGCGAGTGAGACGGAACGAAAGCTTCTAAAAGCGCAGCAGGTTTTAAGCATTTTATGGCTTTCAATTAGGGCGAAACCGGGTGAGAACAGCACTTTTAAGCTGATTAATTAACTGATAGCACCCCGAGTCTGCGGGCCTGGCCACAACCTGGCCGAGTTTGTTTGTTTTCGTTCGCATTTTGTTCGCCTGTTTTTTTTTCCGAAAGGTCGCGGGGGGTTGTAATAATTTCGGTGCGGTCAAATAAAACATCCAAAAATTTGGGCACGGTGAACGCCACATTTGGGTGACAAATTGAATTTAAGCCTTCCCACGCGGCCAGTTTTGCGAACCGCGAGCGAGGGATGGTTTTGCATGTTTTGGGGCGATAATTAGTTTGCGGTGGGTGGTGCGTTTTTCTTTTTGACATTTTGCAAAGCAGCTTAGACAGTTATACAGGACAGTGAGGCGTGAGGCTTGAAGGGGGTGAAGAAGGAAGGCTTATTTTAAATTCACTAACCTATTGAATTAATCAAATTAGGTTTAAAAATTTGATAAAACTAATGAAAACAGTCAAATATAAACTATTTTTAAGAATTCGAATAATTATTTTTCATACTTATTCGTATATTTCTAAACTAATAAGTTTCTCGTGAAAAATACTTTTAAGATAACCTTCTAGTAAAAAAAAGTCATAGGCGTAATGCATGTTTTCATAAAATAATTCATTAGTTTCTGAAATATTGATTGATCGTCATTTCAAGCTTTTTATGTCAATTTCAAACCTAGCAGCAACATGCACAGCTAAAACAATAATTGTTAGTCAAAATTTGTTGCAAATTTTGCAAATATAAAGAACATAGTTGGTAAACCAGTATAACATCTTTGCACGGCTATTTTTTTATTTGCTTTGAATATTTCTTCGTAGAAAAATAACTTTAATCCTCCGAAGGAATTTTATGTTTTGATGACTTTAGAATTGTTTTTACTTTGAAGGTAAGTTTATAAATTGGGTGTACTAATGGTATTTCTTTTGTACTTAAGCTTGTCTACTAATTGTAAACATAGAGATTCAAATTCGCCCAGAAATTGGAACGAACCTGTTTAGTTCGTTTATTCGATTGGATGTTTTTTCATCTGCCTAATTCTTAAACCCCAAAAATCGAGACGAAAAACCTGAAATAAAAGCATAACACTGCATCACGTTGCTTTGTCTTTATATTTCCTTCAAATCTTCTCTAATAATTTAGTACAACCACAAATTTTTCAAAACCATCCCGACATTAAATTCCATTGAAAATTCTTTTAAACAAAATCATACAAAAAGACACCTGGAACATAAAAGACAACGTTGCGTTTTCAGTCGATTGCTGTTGGTTTTCAAATTTGTGTTTTGAATCACAGCTAAACACTGCATTGAATGCGGCAGTCAGCCATTCAACGGTGTGGCAGAAAGTGTCTGGATGGAAATGAAACAAAAGCGCTCGACTGGTGCTGGTCATTTGACAGGCGAACGTCGGCGATAGCCGATTTGATGGACATTTTTTGACAAACTCTCCGATGGACACCGAACGCGGACACGTTTGCCATGCGAGTGAATGAGTTTTCAGTACTTTAAACCATTTTCCACTCTGTGTGAAAATACTTTCCCTTTATGGGTTGTTCCTTCCTGCCATGCCATCACAGCAACCTCCCGAATGGACGACACTTAGATCAGTTAAAGCATTATTTCCCCACCGGAAAAAAAGGTTCCCCGGTCGTCACACTCCTTTTTATATCGAACATATTTGGTAAAAAAAAATCGGGAACCTATTTCATACGTTTTTCGGTTTTCCCCGCGTGCAGCTCCATCCAACCAACCATCGTAAATCATTTCATATTGTTTGAAGAGCGATCGACACGGTTCACTTTGTGTTCCGGGTTTTGGCGGCGAAAACAAAACGAATCCCTCCCCCTCACGCCTCCAGCTGAACCATTCCTGTTTTCCACGTGGGAAAGAAGTACGCAATCCGGCAGGAAAAACTCGCACCGAGAGATGCTAAGCAAACAAACTCCGAAGGTTCCGCGCGGGTGGGAGATTTTTGTTTCGGCGTTTCGCTCGCCGCCCGCAACCGCGAGTTCCGCTTTGATTTTATTTATTTTTTGCCTTCCCTTACCGGGGGTCCGTATGTTTCTATGTGTGTGTGTGTGTGTGTGTGTGTGCACGGTGGCATGACCGGAAATGAGCACCGGGAAGCAGTTCGGCTCCCTGGCGCTGTGCCTACCGCGGCCGGTTTCGTCGAGTGGTGAGAATAAAAACCAAATTTGCAACCGACCAGGACCGTTTTTATGCCACGCTTTTGAAAGCTTTGACCCGGCGGTAAACGGGCGGGCACTCCAGTGCGTGGTTTCCTTTTTTTTATAATGTGGTCATGCGTGTTTTGAGCAAAAAAAAAAAGAAATAAAAATGAAAGGACCATCCCAACCTAAAGGACTTTAAAAGATAGCAAAAATTCCATCCTTTAGAAAAATTTCATTTTTTTCCCTCCAGCCCGGGAAGATCGGGTGGTTATCGAGTACGTGTGTGTGCGTTGCTTGTAAACCAAAAAATTACCTCAAGAAGGAAAACGTACATAACTCACCCCCCCTCACCGGACGCTTCTTTCTGCGCTTCGAACAACGTGTCGCTTTTCCCGGAGTCCGTCCGCTTTTTTTTTTGATGGATGGAAAATGATATGCTTCGGCATGTTTTCGGATGCGGTTCATCTGCATTCAAATACACAAAAACCTTTCCGTCACGCACACCCCCATCCCCTCTCCGCCGGCTCCGGTGCGACCTTTACGTTCCCGTCCTGTAACCGCAGACAGATTTGGCACCTTTCCTGGCTCCACGAAACGTCACCGTACGCAGGAAATTGCAGGAAACCGGCCAGTTGATGTATGCATCCTTTTGTCTGGCCATAAGCTGGGCCAACGGTGGCGAATGCATGTGTGTGTTTGTGTGTGTGTGTGTGTATGTGTGTGCGTGTAAATCAATTTGCATTCTTTATCAGTGCTTCCGGCTGAGAAGCCCAACGTAACGTGCGCAACGTGCTCGAAAACTCGTTTGGAGCAAATCGCTCGAAGGGAGCGCTTCCAGACCGGGCCGGGGATGAAAATTCGGCACACATAATAATGAATATTGATGCGGTCCCACACAAAACCCGTAGCCCGCCTTCAGGGCATGTGCTGCTGAAGTGTTGAAATTGAAAATGTGCAACGGTGGACGGTGGGGAAAGGGGGAACAGGAAATCAGTTTCGGTGTAAGCTATTCGACGGTGGCGCACACGGGGATTTCTGAATGGTTCGTCGAATAATAGATGCCACTGGTTTCAAGGTTATCGCTGTTTTGAGTGTTATTTATTTTAA
>JXWZ01003635.1:0-12510 GCA_000956215.1 Anopheles farauti No. 4
GGTGACATTTTGAAATTTGGTGAGAATGTGCTACTGGTGAGCAGTATTTTTTAAGCGTTTTCGACTCAGGAATAACCCAGGTTGATACACCTTATGTTTTGTAATATATATCTTGTGTGATATAATAAAAAACGCATAAAAGAAATAGCAGGCTACATTTTTCATATTTTACAGTTTTCAAAATCATGGTGTTTCAGAATGGGTTGGGTTTCAGAAAAATCATGGTGTACTGAGAACAATCTCCATAGTGAGACGGGTCGAAAATCTTCTCAGATGCTACTAGTGTAGTGAAGAAATTTCTGTTGTTGGCCGTGTAGTCCCATCTCGCTCGGTGATTTCGCCCTTCTGTTCCTTCGAGACTCGCCGGTAATCGTTTGCAGGGAGTGAAGCCACGGTTAGGCATTTGATAGGAAATGCTTCCACTCTTTTAGAAAAATCAACAAACACGAAACACGAAATCGTTTTCATACTTCTATAGTATACACAAGTTGGACTATGATAAGAAATGAAAAAATCTAATTTATTTGCGCTTGGAGATATATTAAGTTATAAAGATGGAGATGTGTACAAACTTTGTTTAAATTATGTGTTTCAACAACTAAATAGAACGGGCATATGGAACAGAACGCATTTCTTCACTTTCTTTGTATATAATACTTTCTGGGGTTCGGTTTACACGCAGGAAACTTGTCTAATGCTGGTTTTATCAGATGATTCCACCATCCGTACATTTTACTTCTACAATCGCTGTCAAACATACATTTCAACATGGTAGCTTTTACAGGGGATGATGGTACTACCTCCCTTTCACACACATACCACGGGTTACACGTTTTCTTCTTCTACTTGTTCTTATTCGCACTCATACGCCAAAAAAAAGGTTTCACGAAGAGAGAAAAGTGGTGCTAAAAGTTTTACCCGCAGCTAGTGTCTTCGATTATGGCAGGAAAATCGAATGAAGAGGTTGAGGTAATTAGCCAAAATGTGATACCCGTTTTCTGGCCCTTCGTCGGTTTGTCGGAACACGCATTATAGTTATGATAAGTTAAAAAATCGCCTAACTCGCCAAGAAGTGAAAGAACGGTGGTTGACCTCGCGGGGAAACCGTCGCCGTATCTGCCTGTGTGTGCCTTTGCATAATGCTTCCAAGGTGGTGAAATGTTCATGATAGAGAATGATCGATGCTACGTTGATGAAACATCCACGGGCCAAACTGTATACGGTGTGTTACCATGCCGCCGACGTAAGCGTTTCGTACTGCAGTTTGCACCGTCGCGTGAATCCGTCATCAGATGCCCCAAATATGGCATAAATTGGCGGCATGAATCATCTTGCCACGGGTCAGGGGTGCGGACTGCAAACCGTCACCGATGCGGCGCTTACGCTAGCAATTCCTTGCGTCCTAATTAACGACCGACACGCGGTTACAGTCAGTCGAATGACTGGCACGAAATTCCCGGGCTTGTGCTGTGGCTCCGGCTGCTTGCCACGGGGTACGTACTTTGAGGTTATCTTTCCTCAACAGTTGCACTCTTGCTGATGCGCCCTTGCGGTAGAGGGAGATAGATGTAGAGGAATATCAAGAAGAGAGACAGAGAAAGTGCGCGGTATTCAGTGCGTGACAGAATGCGACAGCGAATGGAAATCAGCGCTAAGGATAAGCATTTTTCTTTTCCTGTTGCCAAGGTGCCGTGTATTGGGTGCTTATGCCCAGGTAACCAAGGGATACGCTATGAAAGGAATGATTTTGCTCAGGGTTTCATTCGCGGTAGCCTTTGGTGTGTTTGGTGGTTTGAAAATCACACCATTTGTCGAAACAAACCCAATGAGTAACATGTACGGTGGAAGAACCGCTCTTCCGAAGACTTCCTACATTAGAAGATTTTCTAGTATGCCGATTCATATCGATCCGGCCGACAGGAACAAGTCGAAAGAATGGAATCAGGCGCATCAAACAGCTTATTATTTCGCCGTAAACCACGCACCCACTGCGACAGTATCTTGTTCGATGGTAACGTTGTGTTTCTTCTATTCGTCCATTCCCGTTAGCAGCAGCAGCAAACTGAAAATGTCGAGCAGAATCCATCGCAGGATCTGACTGAGCAGTCAAATGCGTCGGAACCGGCCGACGATGAGTGTGCGATTAAGCACCCACTGCAGCACACTTGGACGCTGTGGTACCTCGAGATGGATCGTAACAAGTCATGGACCGACTCGATGAACGAGGTGACCAGTTTCTCTACGGTCGAAGATTTCTGGAGCTTGTTCAATCACATCCGCGGCCCGTCCGAGATTAAGGCCGGCGGTGACTATATGCTGTTCAAATCGCACATCCGGCCTATGTGGGAGGACGAAGCGAACAAGAGTGGTGGCCGGTGGACGGTGAACGTCAGCAAAAATTTGTCGGATAAATACTGGCTCGATACGGTACGGTGGTACATAAGCGGCATGGAAGATCCGGAAGCATTAGTAATGTCGTTAATTTATTCCTACCTACTAGGTCTTGTGTCTGATCGGAGAAGCGTTCGAACATTCGGATCAAATCTGCGGAGCGATAGTGAACGTTCGTCCAAGGAACGATAAAATCTGTAAGTGTTAGCGGGGTGCGGTTTCTTGTTTGTTCGACCTCTAATTTTGTACAACCATGCGTTTCCATCAGCTATCTGGACGACCAACTCGCAGAACCGTGACGCAGTGATGGACATCGGACGAACGTACAAGGAGCGATTAGGGCTGCGCTCGCAGATCTTCTTCCAGAACCACAAGGACACGATGATTAAGTCGGGCTCGACGACAAAGTCGACGTACTCAGTTTAAATAGTTCACGGTCAACTGTGTTTCGGAAACGGCGAGAAAAAAAACACGCATATAGAAAATTTTTTCATGTGTGGAGGAAGACCAAACCGAAGCCGAATATGGATCGATTGGAACGGAGGCGATGTGGGGATGCGCAACAGGCGTTGTGAACTAGGGCGTGCGTGTGTGGTGATAGGTTTATTTTTCTGGGTAGCATAGAACGGATTTCATTTACGCGTGTACACGTGGCGTGGGCAGCAGTGTAGTGAGAACGAAATAGATACAGGCAAAGCCTGCGTCACATTCTGTGTGTGTATGTGTGTGTATGTGTTGATGTGGACGATCAAGTGTGTCCTGTTTTGTGCATGCCCTAAGTGCGTCCACCAATTCGCGATCCTAGTCCATTCGGTTTATGGGTACTTTCTAGGACGACGACTGTAGGATAGATTTAACTAAACCGAATTCTCCTCTCCCGATGCAAACCAAGGAGAGCTTGGATGAGTGTTGGTAACACCTTCGCGTTTTCGCAACACCGTCGTTTTTCTTGCGTGCGTCATAGTAGGCTCCCATGTGTGTTCAATCAGCAGCATCTGCCATCTCCCTCCACCCTTTCGGTTTGTTCCGACTTTTGCACAGTGCGGAGGAAGTGCATTGCGGATTTTTTATCGCAACGTTGCCGTTAAGGAAAGCTGCGAGAAATCGCGGTGAACACGGAAAGGAAAGGATGATAGCGAAATGTTACGATGTTTGTACAGGAAAAAAAAAATGGTAACGGAATTCATGTCTCGAGTGTGCAGTCGTGGGTCCGATTGGGTCTCTGCAAACAGCCTCAACACCCCTCGCCTACCTCTTCCTTCGGGTTGCTAGGTAAAAGCGCAGCTTTTCTCTTTGCTTTACACCATTACCACCTATCCGGTGTGGACGAGCGCAGTAGTAGCCGTTTCATTTAGGATTCGTTTATTTTTTGCTTCTTTTTTGGGTATTTTTTGGTATCATTTTCGATGGTTGATCCACGATGCATGTTTGAATTCACATACAGAATTATTACAAGTTAATTTTTCGCGCCAACCTCCTTGCATCTAATCCACACAGTTGCTGCGCGCGCATACGTATTTTATTAAATTAGCGTAACGTATATAGGATGGAATTGCAGTGTTTGATGTTGATAAGAGAAAAAAAAAGAACACACATTGCGTACTATTATTGGAACTATCTCTACTAACCTACAGTTTACTATTGTTTATTGGATAATTTGAATATATAAGCATTACTCGATTTAACACGTCAAAAGAGAGCACAGAAAGGGACTGCTACTTTGATGGATTAATTTGTAATGCAATTTATATTACCTTTTATGTTTATTCAATACGATGTACGTTGAAAATTGTACTTTAAGCGAAACAGCAGAAAAAAAACAACATACAAGGAAAACCAATTGTCGCAAATATATAGAACTTGAAGTTAATAAATGATGCCGTGCATTTGTTTTTTCTTTGTACAGTGATGGACAACGGCATGGAATCAAGTGAGAACGAAGCGTATACATTAAAAAGTAATAGTCAAACAATTGATTTGATGTGATTAAAACAACAAAAGCAACGTTATGATTTTAATTAAATTTTGATGTGAAAAACCTTCGATTTATCCCCATTAACTCGTTGAAGAAAATTATCGTCAGATTTCAATAAATTAAAGTTCCGGCCATTCATCCCGTTGCCGTGGCCGTTCAATTCCTGTTGCAAAAGAACAAACATTTCTTATATTCCTTATACTCTTTTAAACAAAAGAATATCACATTTCTTATACATATATTCTTTCTTCTTATATTTCTTATGTAGAGGATAAACTGCAAATGATTTAAAGCACAACCAATAAAATAGTTTTATTATAACGAATAATTGAAGTCTATTTATATATGTGAACTCAGTACAACACACGCTTCCGTTAGCGTTAAAATTGTATACCAACTCCGACAGGATTATGTTGTTCAATTCGCCTGCAGCATGCCCTCGATTTTTCGTTTCAGGTCTTTTCTTCTACTGCTTTCCAGCGCCTTTTGGAGTAGTATGACGAACTGTTCCAGCTCTTCTTCGGTAAACTGAGCTTCCGCGGCTGCAAGTACCTCGTAGATTCGTGCTTTGAGATCGGTTCGATTTCGTTCCTCGATTTCGTCCAACTCTGCGGCGGGAACGTTCAAATATCTGCCAAAAACTTTCCAACTTTTGCCAATCTCTAGCTGAAGCAGCGTGTAAATAGTATCCCGTTTTTGAAGATACTTTAAACATTTAGCGTTCGGTACAGGTTGCGTAGGAGCCGTAGAATGATCGTTTGTCGCGTGAAGTTTAAGTTTTTCTACCTCCTTTTCAAGCAGGGTGCGTCGATCGCGATGCCGTAGATCTGAAAACATTGATAGGGCAGGTTTAGGTCTGGTTCTCAAAGTAATGTTCGCAGTCATACCTTCCAGATGGAACCTTCGGATGGCAGTGTAATGTGCGCTTAGGGCATTCTGATACGACTGCAGGGCGCAGGCAACATCCTTGGAACCGACCACCTGCTCAAGGCGTCCTATTAGATCTGGTTTCAGCAGGCTTAGTAGGTTTCTTTGCTCTAGCAGCAACAGTAGCTGATCAAACTCGGTTACACGAGAAAGTTTTCGGTTGGAATGTATGTCTTCGCTTAGTGCCCGTTTGCATCGTTCCAGACAATCCCGATCCTTGCAGGCGTTCTGGGCTAGTAGCTTCATATTTAAATAGTCTTTGCACAACCGTTCGTAAACGGCACGATGATCTTGCACGGATATTCTTTCCATCGTCGTGGTACACTTGCGCAAACGCGCCTTCGCCGTCGTCGAGACCGATCCACACCCACCGATGGAGGATGCACGACAAGGTTAATAAATTTCCTTGTCAAAACGCTACAACAACGGGCAATATTTAACGAGAAACAAATAACAGAATTTGGTATACTCGAAAAAACAAGCACATCGTATTATATTATCGTATCGTATTATATTATTATATTATTATATTTTTTATTGTTTACTTTTTTCTTCTAAAAACGGTAAGTTGGTATAATCGTTGCTAACAATTCGACAGTTCTTTAATTGTTTGACAATAAGGTATCGTATAAGAAACAGGCGTGTATTAGTGTGTGGTAGTGATGGGCATTGCTTTTATTCAAGAACTTATTAAATTTTTTGCAATGCATAAATGTAATGCCGTGACAATACGATACGATAACGATACGTTTACCCTCAAGTGAGAAAATAATGGTACAACTAGTTTCGTCGTCAAACATAAGTAAGAACGTCGAGTACAAGCTGCAGTTATTTTGGTTTTATTTCATTAATGTGCTTTAAAATCGTCTTAAAATGTTCCTTCATGTATAAATAATAACGAGAAGTATACTTCAAGTTTTCAGCACATTCTCTTCCTTGATCCAAATTGTCATCTTTTGTTTTCTTACGATTGTCAAACACTTCCACTGTCAAACGCGCTCCATACGAGCGAACCTGGCCCACTGCTCACACGGGCAAGCGTTCCGTACGTTGTTCGTTTCGAAAGAAACAAACAAAAACAAAGTACACTTGGTCGGACTCACAACACGGGCTCGTACGTTGCCATCGTCGGTTGTCGTCTCTAGTAGCTTCGGGGAAGAACCTCAACGCTACGCGGTTTTGTGAAGCAGTAGCTTAAAAGAAGAAAAGTCGAAATGAATAGTTTCATTCATTCATTCGTTGATTCGTGACCGTGCGCGTGATAAGAGATGAAGGTTTGTGTCCCCGGGATTGACGCATTCACGCATGCAGTGAGTGAGTGAGTGAGTGAGAAGGAGTAGGCACAGAGGGAGGAGGGAACGGCTGATAGCGAAAGCCCACACTATGTGAAAATGGCCAACACGCCGACGGTCTGGCTCACGTGTGATATGTGTGTGTGTGTGCTTGTGTATTTGTGCACGTGTTTGAGAAAAATTCTCATCTAAATAGTAAAAAAAGAGCATTTTCCACCCAGGCACGGTGTGTCTCTGTCAATGACGTCGGCAACCATATTGAAAGTTTTTCATCGTCCTCCCTTGGACGCTGGCAACCCAGCCCACACCCGGTTGACATTAAGGTGTAACGGGTTTTCCTCAATTTCCCAGACAAGCACCTTCAGTAAAGTGTCCGAAAGGGTCCTCGGGGCAATTAAGCATTCCGCTCCCCAATTTGTTTGTGTATCAGTCTCCTTTCCCCAACGGTGTGTATGTGAAAAAGAAGCCGTAGCAATGTGTGCGTTCTGTGCGTCTCGTGTTGTTGTTGTTAGCCGAATCTATCGACGAAACGGGTGCGTTGGCTGTGTTAATGGTGACGACGGATTGCTGTTGAGCGTAATTGTCGTTAAACCCTACCTACAAAGAGTGTGAAAACCCGATTAGCCTTTTCAAAACCAAATCAAAGTAGTCCCTGCGCAACGTTTTGTATCGATCTCCGCCCCATCATCATTCTGGCCTGCTTGTGTTTCCCCCCGTATCGCGACGTTCGATCCACACTCACGCACACACGCATCGGTCGTGTTGTGTGTGAAAGTGCGGAACTGACGTTTCGGCGCACGGAGAGCAAACAGAGAAACCAAACAAAAAACACACGGCAGCAAACCAAAACAGCAACATTTTTTAGCATCGTTTTCTCTTTTGCCTGTGACGGACGAGGCAAAACTCCGGCGGTGAAGCAAACCCGAGCCTTGGCCGGACTCAACCCAGCCGGTGGAAAGCAAGCGGTCGCACCAAAACACGGGTTACGCTTTATGTAACATTGCGTTCGCGGAAAATCGCATCACGCGGTGCTCTTTGCCAGCTTCCTCCCGCTTCTGTGGGATGGGGGAAAGTGCTCACACATCGTCACAGGAGCGTGCAGCGCCACACACCAACACGCATGGGGGAACATTTGGTTTTTTTTCCCTCTTTTTCGGAATGGAAAAACTGTCCATCCGTACCCGTGCTGTCAAACGGGGATTTGCCCGCGTGTGCAGGTGGTATCTTTACCATCTCAATTATTGATTAGCTTCCCACTGATTTGCCTGCGTTTTCGCCCCACAACAACTCATGAGTTTTCCATTCTTTTTAGTACACTTTCCGCTGATGCGGCATTAAGGCGAAGAAGCGAACCACGAACCGCTCGGCAATCGCAGCCGAACCACAGCAACACCTCGCGTGTGTGAAAACAAGAAACAAAAAGAAAAAGAAAAAGAAAACAGAATAAACACCATCCCACCATCCGATGGCATGCAGCAGTAGTGAGTGCGTTCTAAAAATATTCAAACGTTAATCCTCGTGGTAGTGTTTTTGTACGGCGTGAGGCACGGGCTTCGACGGAGGTGTGCCCCGCAAAACACAACACCACCACCACCACCACCGCCACCGCCACCGCCGAGAGGAAGGAAAATCGGTCCCACGAGCGTGGGTGCGTGCGCGATCGCGCACTGCCATCGATAAGGTAGTGATGGTCATCGTCGCTTGATTGGTTCAAGGGGGTCCGTATCTTCTTCTAGTTGCCCAGCCCCTTTACACCACCAACGATCGGCGGGAGCAAACACACGCGCTACCACCGGGAACGTACGAGACGAAGCTCCGGCACCTTCCCCACTCTCAGCATGTCGATCTCGAACGGGAAAACTTCGTCCGACATCGAGAATGTCGACTGGAACTCGTCCGGCATGTTGACTCACACCAGGTAAGACGCGATTAAGCTGGCTAGGCGCTGTTCGGGAATTGGACGACCGCGAACCGGTTTCTCTGCTTTTCTGCGTTTATTTCGCGAAACAATAATGCCCGTCGTCGTCGTCGTCGTCGACCTATGCACATCCAGCTTGGGCAGTTTATTGACGGGAAACGGTTCGTATCGGTACGGAACCTGTTCAGCACGGTGGTTTAACGCTTCCCATGGGAAGTGGGTTCATTAAATATGCGCCGTGATAAAAGGTGATCGTTCCCGGGTTCTGAAGAGGGATTAAAGTTGCTTCCAAAATCAAGGGTGATAAGTTTTGGCGAACCGGTCGCTAAAAACTGCTAAGAATGTGGTAGAAAATATTTTTTTCCGTCGGGATTTTGGACATTTTCTTGCCAAGAATTATTACGAATGCGAGTGATAATAAGCTCCACACATTTATTCAATTCATTAGTAATAATTATTTAATTCTTATGAATATTTGACTTCATTTTAGGAAGACTCTACCACAATTTGTTTTAACTACACTCTAGTCGAGTGTTTTTATCTATTTGTCTCAAAAAATCTACAAATCTACTTATTTGTTACATTTTTTTTTTATTTTCCACCGTATTTAAATCAAACTAAGTAGCGAAAAATACCCAATTGTTGGTAATTTTTAACCCTTTTCTAGTAATTTATTATCCTACACTGTTCGATTTGACTAACACGGCGAGATAAACGGTTTCGCTGACAGAATCGGTCGGTTGGCCGTTCTGTAATTGGCAACATTATTGCAATTGCATACTTTGCAAAGATAGTCGGGCAAATTTTGTTGTAGAAATTGGCGACACAAGCAGCGCCACAGATTCCTTCCCAAAAGCTTGTTACACTCAATTAGCATTGCTCGTTAGTGGGCTTGTGGTGGAGAGGTGTACTTTACCTGTATGTAATGGTCGCCCTGGAAACGTATTGAGCTATTTGCATTCACTGCTCGTTTGCTGCCACCGATCGCATTTTACACATTATCCTTTTCCTAGGACACTATTCCGCTGGTCGATGAGACGCAGAAGCATTTGCGCAGCAAATTGATCGGCCTTAAATGTGTGTGTGTTTGTGTCAGTTCGCATCCCGTCTCCCTTTCCGTTACGCGTACCATAAATTTGCAAACCTGCTCGAGATAAATACGCGCGGCTTCAGGACCTGTCACCGGTTCATTGGCCTCCGGATATGGTGGCGATGGTTGGCACCGACGACGAAGGCAGTAGCGATGTGAATGAACGTGACCCACGCAAAAATTGCATGAAATGAAAGGCACAAGAAGACATCGAGAGAGAGAGAGAGATAGAAACAAAAAACACAAGCACCAACAGTAACGAACGTCGCTCAAACGGCACATCTCAACACAACAACGGACAATCTTTGGTTGAACTTGCCGTTGCTGCATCGCGTGTAATTGAAGGTAATACGCGCGCGTGCACATAAATGCTCGATTTTGCTTCGCTGCTGCCAAGCTGGCTGGCTGGATGACTGACTTTGCTTACCCCGTGCTAATTAGTCGTGGCTCGTGGGGTACTGCTCATGAGAATGATGATGATGATGATGATGGCGGTGAGCTTTTCGGCTGCAGATGTTGTTTGTTGTGACCCTGCGAAGGCTAAGGTTGTTGCGTGGGTGGGCGTAATTTTTGCACTTTCTTCCGCACGCACCGCTCGGAGAGGGATAGAGAACGGACGTGATGTGAACCATGCCGGTTTCGTGACTCCAACGAAATGGGTTTCGATGGAAAACGTAGAGGAGTGCACGATTTTTAATCTTTTAAATTTAAATTAAATTTTTTTAATGTATCAATGTGTATCAGTTTTTTTCCAGCATTTACTCTTTTTTTATCTATTTACGAGTTTTTTTTTGGGAGTTGAACCTTTTACAGAGTTCACTTCGCCGTTGTCTCGCTGTTATTTGATTGCTTTTTTGGGATTGATTTTGATATTGACTCGTTTTTTTGGGTTCAACCCTTTTTCGACTCGTTTTGAACTATGTTTTCGAGTGGATTTTCCTTCAACGAGACCTTTCATTTAGTTCAATGACCTTTGACCAATTGAGCTTTTGCAAGAGGCAGCTTTGGTAATTGTTGTACTCTCGTTTTCGGCGATTTTTGGTGTCATTTCTTTTCGGAGGGGGATTTTTTTCTACTGCATGATTTAAGTCCTTTTTGAAAATGTTTCACTGTTTAGCTACCGTTTCGAGAGTAGATTATATTTCTTTATTTAAGGGGGAAGAAAAGAGGATTCATTTGGTACTAAAACCTATAGGAAAACCAACATTTTTTGTTGACTTTACCTAGTAAATTGCAGTGTAACTTCCGCTCACTGCTCGCTCGAAGCTTGTCCAATCAGCTTTCGCAACAGAAATGCACCAAGATTTCACCAAGTTTGTTTCGAACGTTTCCCTTTCGACGCCATCTCCCGTGTTGACCTCGAAAGACTTTTGTCGCAGAAAATGTGTAACACTTTAAGCGGCTTAGGTATGATTGATCCACGAAACTCTACAATCCTCCCTTGTGGTGGGTTGCTTCCGCGTGTCGGTTGTGGTTAAAGAGTGACACTGCCAACCCCATCTGCAGCGTGTCCTCTCCAACCCATCGATGGTGGGAGACAAGAGTGTTGCAATGCGCGGGAAGGAATGTGCTTGTCGGTTCGTCCGTCCATCCCTCGGAGCGAGAACTTTTTCCTTGTTTGCCTTGCCCGATGCAATCGATCTTTCCCTTTGCTGTTGGCGAGCGCGGGTGTGTGTAAATACCTTCCCCCCCCGGGGGGGGAGTTGGCTTCTGTTGCCTTCACGTGCCACCAATGGTTAGGCCGCACAGACCGCGAGCTCGAACACCTGCTGCAATCGCCTCCAGGGAAATATCGGTTCGGTCGAGATTGTAGTGCGGCTGCTGCTGCTGTTATTGCCGATGCGATTCCCAACCCCAGATGGCGTGAACGTGCCTGATACAATATTAAATTACCCTGCTGCCTGCACGTGCACGATGCATCGCCCCATCGCCAACCCGCCCCTTCCTCCCGTACACAGCGGTGGGCCTGTATGCGCCTGGATGCGCTTCGGAAATCGGATCGGAAACTGGAACACGGCGGTTGAGGTTCAAACTCGCTCGCGCCTGTTCAAACTGTGGTGTGCCCCCGGGGTCGTGTTTATCATTCGTGTGCGGAGGAGTGTTCGGCGGCGGTAGGAGGTTGCATGTTATCAGGGTAAACGCGCAAACAAAACGCAATCATCTAGCTGCTTTATCTAGCTTACCTGGGCGTCGGTCAATACCGGTAGCAAATGTGAGCCGGCCGCGTGTGTCAACATGTGCGACGATGGTAGCGCGATTTTACAATCCATTCCGAGCTCACTTTTGATGCTGCCTCTTGCTGCCTCTTCGACAGCGCAGTAAGGGTTCATTTGCACACACCGAAGGCATTCTTATCACGTAGGATAATGCGAATAAGTGTGCGCCTGGGTCGTTCTCCAGACCGGCGCAATTGAATCGTTACGCGTATCGTTATCTAATTAGTATTATCAATATAGCTTTCATTAGCCTCGTGCTTTGTTTTCGTCAGCTGTGTTTGTCGGCTGCAACGCGTGATAAGATCGGTGAAGGTCGGGCCGGGTAAATATTTGGTCTCTTCCATGTTCTATTCCATTAGCTCATCATTTTGCGCTGTTCGTTTCTAAACAAAATCGTGCTAATATTTGTTCGTAAATGCATGACGCGATTTTAGTAGCTGCGTTTGAAAATTCATGTCCGCTTTAAAAAATTGATAAACGTTGGTGTTCATGGAATTTATGTTATCAATATGTGTGGCATGGAATAGATAGCATTGTGGAATTAATTTCTTCATGGAATTATGAACATTATTTCCTTTTTAGTAAACGGTTTTTCTTCCCATCTTTTCCTCCAACAAACACTCTGTATAAATTGTGCTGCCTTGTTTTATAATTTAAACAGATACATTTGCTCATGATTTTTCATATCTATTACAATAATT
>JXWZ01003638.1:0-12829 GCA_000956215.1 Anopheles farauti No. 4
AAAAAGTGGCTCGGTACACGCGTACCATCACTCACGGTATGTCAGCCGGTGAAGATTGCTTCATCAAAGAGTTGAACCTACGCGTGTGTGCAGGCACGTCTAGTAACAATTAAAAATGTATGCCCTCCGAACGCGCCCTGCTCAACCGTTCAAGCATCCGACCGAATGGTCTGGCTGCTCGCTGAATGATTGATGTGTGAAAGTTGTGCCGTTCTGGTGGCGGTTTGATAAAGATGTTACAATGACACGAACCCCTCGCCGAACGGTACGGAACGAGACGGAGAAAAATGCCTCAAACTGCTTTCTTTCTTTTCGATTCGGGTTTTGCTTTTTCGCTATCCACAGCAGTCTCAAACACCCTTCCTCGTTCCTCAACCCCTCTTTGGGGAGAATTTGGATCACCTGAGTGTTTTTTTTTCTACTCTCACTCCGTAGAAAGGACACACCGATAAATTACTTTCATTATCAAGGTTTCTTTCTGCCAGATCTACCTTCCGCAAATAGTCGCACCATCACCAGCTCCAATCCGGTGTGAGTTCTGTGCGCGGAAAATTATGACGGTGCTCCTCCGTGGCGCAGTCTTTCATCGGGCGTTCATCCAGCCACGCGGGATTATTTTCCACCGCCACCGGGAAATCGTGAATTTGTGAGCATTTCCGTTGCTGTGGGGATCGCTTTTTTTCTCCATCTCTCTCGCTCTCTCACAGCACCATCGCACTACCTCCCTATGGATACCGATTTCTTGCATGTTCTGTCAACGATAATCTGATGATGTATGATATTTCCGTTTCGGTTTCGTGCCATTCCGTCTGCGTCCCGGTTCCGCTCCATTTGTGCGGTTGCGTGGAAAATCACACAAAAAAGTGCGTGCATGCGTGCGTGTGCGGGCGCTCCGTTGTTTTCGTTTTGATACGGTAAGTTCCGGTACGCTCCGGTGGGAGTTTTGCGTCGTTGTTTTGCTTCCCATGGGGGCGAGCAACGGTACGGTTTCGTTTCAGTTTTGCTCAATCTATGCATTTGTACAGTCGGTCGCCGTTTGTGAGGTGAATGTTTCTGTCATAATGTTTTGGGGGTATGGAATAATAAAGCGCAGCTCAACAGGCAGAATTAAGGTCGGAAAATCCGCCATGCACAGGTGCGTTCGGTCGGTGGTTTTGTTGTTTTTATTCATCACCGTTCCATCATGAGTTCATCTGTACCCAACACCAAACAAATAGCCTTAAAATTCGATAAGCATTGGATTTTTTTGGATTTAAAACGCTTTTTAGCGATTTATTTTTATTTACGAAAAAGTAAACTACACGTTTTTACTCACTACAGTTTTACAGTCTTTACTAACTACTTGAAGCGTGTTAGTTAGGCTTAATTATCTGTAGTAAAAAAAACAATATTTAAAAAGCTTACTGCATGCTCTGTTTATCTATGCAGAATACGATTTTGATACACAATATTGTGTTCGAAGTTTTTTTAAACTTATTAATTTTAAACTAAATTAATTTGAAATAATGTCCGCTAGCAATAATGATCATCTCAACTGCTCGAAATTAAATGGTCCTTTAATAAGGCTTCCCCGCGTAGTATAAATCCACAGTACGATTGTTGACCATTCGCTTCTTGGAACTGAAAAACATCGCACTCGAACAGAAGTTTACCATCGCACGCATCGAATCGCTCATTTCCTGCCCACGCGATATTCAATTCAGACTTTCTTTCCGTACGGCAATCAATCCCAGGAATAAAAGAGAGAAAGAGAATGTGTGAGAAAGAGATAGAGCGTAAAGTGAGAGGGAGAAGGGAAGAGAAAAATGCGATCCTGACAAATAACGCCCCGGCCACAATAGGCGCCAGCAAACAACGCAACCAAACCGGCGGAGCGTTTAAGATGAGCGCAAAAGGTGATAAATTGAATATCCTTCCAACAATTTGCACTCGTATTATTCTGGGGCGTTCGGGCGGAAAACTGACTGCTGCTGGGCAGCGGGCGCTCGCCGACTGTCGTCTGTCACATCGGTCCCCCCCCCCCACCGCCTCCCTTCACCATACCTTCAGTTCTCTTTTCCTCAACTTTTCCGTATTCACTTCCGGCCGAACAGCGCGATGATGTGGCCAGGCCAGGCTCCTTCATTCATCATTGCCGGTGCTTCCCTCCGGACGGGCGGCGGGTGTACCCACCACGATTTCGCACCCTCGTCACGCTGGGAAGGGAAGGGGGAGGGAGAGGGGAGGGGAACGGTTTTCAACATTTTACACACAGCGGACTCAAAACTCAATTAAATTAATTGTTTCCCTGTGCGAAAGGGAATATGCCACCGGCAATTTAATTTGCTTCTAAATGAATTTTCGTTCCAATGCGCAACAACGTCCACACGGCGGGTTTCCGGCGCTCGGTGAGGCACAGTTGAGTGACAGACACCGGTGCCCGGAGTTCCGAGTCTCTTTTTTCGCCCTTGCAACCCAAACACGCACACACCTACACGTACCGAGGCACATATATGACCGCAAGTACGGTGCTGCTCGCAACGTAATAGGTTTGATGGTTGGGCGATTTTCCTTCCGCACATTGTCTGCACGGTGCTGCCCTTCCGGTGTGTGAGTGTGGGCTGAAAAACACGCACGAAGATAGCACCGGTCCGGGAAACGGAATGGTCAGCCGGTTCCAGGTTCGCATCAACCGTCCGCGTCAACATTAACCGTCAAAAGTGTGCTTGTGTGTTTGTGCTCTTGGGTCGGTTCGCTCCGTGAATCGGTCCGGTTTGGTCCACTGTTGAAGGTATTCTTAATTAGATTTTGATTGATTACCGCAACTGCCATTTAAAAGGAATCGCTTGTTAGAGCATGGCAGCGGGCGGGGATAGGGAGCAGGAAGTGGATTTGAAAATTAAGTTTACCCGGCACATACACTCCGAAGATTCGGCACAGTTCCACCAAACTGCCGTCATGATGATCTGGTGTTCAGCGAAATGCGTTTTCGAGTGCGGCACGTCCTGGTGGCGGTGAAATTACGATCGATCGATTAAGAAAGAGGGCCCGTGTGGGCTGATGAGGAAAGTTTTGACACTTTTCCTGTTTGCGGTTGCTCAACAAAAGGTCCGAAAAACGATGATTTTGAAGAAACCATCCGGATGTTATCAGTGACGCATTATTTTGCCCCTAATTATAACAATCAGATTTCTCAAAAATGCATTTTATACCGACGGCAACAGTGAAAGCATTTGTAACAACAAATTGCATAATTTTAGGCTGAATGCTCAAACATCCCCAACAAACTATCCGAGCTTTACAGTTCGTGTGCAATACTAGCGTTATCGTATGGAATGCGCTTAGCAATGCACCATTGTCTCGGCTGAATGTATGCAATGGGTTTCGTATATGATATGTTATTGCCTAAATGTATGCCTCTTTTTATTATTCAAAGGAATATTACGTAAAATTTTGTTTATCGTACCTTTTTCTGATTGTATCCATTTTGTCTCTTTGGAAATTGAAAATTCCGAAACCAAAATTTTCAACTATTTAATCAAATCTTGAACTACTAAACGTTGATGATAAAACCTAGTTATATACTCAAAGGTTTTAGTTATACCTTAAAAGTTTGCCATCTCTAAGACACAATTTTTTTGAGACATAATTTTAAGGTTTCGTGCCTTTTGCACCATCCGCTACGTAATGAATTCTTAGTCTCGAATGAGAGGTGCCATAAATGGCAGAAAATCGTTCAAAACTTTCTCCCCAAGGAAACCCTAACACCCAGAAGCGGTGCTGGTAGTTTCCGGCAGTCGGTTTTTATCGTATATTTTCAATTACCATACCCCTTGTAAGAAACTAGTTTTCCAACTAAAACAAAAAAAATCTAATATTGTTTTCCTCGTCACACAAAGGCAGAGCTAAAACAAGATAAAAAAAAACTACAAGATAATGAAGAAAATGTGCATGCATCCGTAAATGTTGTGCAGAAATTATGATCCGCTACATTAACAACGGCGCAGAGGTGCGGACGACCGATGGAGATAAAGTTTTCCAGTTTCCTAATCGCAGAGATCGCTTCCGCTGCCCGGGCGTGGGAGAAGTGGGATGATTGAAAGAAAGGATTCGAGGTACACGAAAACAACACCCCAAACTGGAGCGAAAGAAAAAGAACGCAAGCCACCAAAGTGTGTTGGTTGGTTGGGTGCTTTCAGTATAACTTTTTCTCACCATCCAGCTCCGTGCAGTCGGAATGGCGACGGTGGCAAAGTGGCAAGATATTGCTGGGTGGTTCGGAAAAAGGGTGCAAAAAAAAACCGACACTCCTCACCACATTTACAGGCTGCAGGCGATCTTATGGTAAAATCAGCTTCCAGAGGACTGCTTCCAGCATAAGAAAGAGGGAAAAAAAACCACTGGAAATTTGAAATTATGCTTCCGGAAACGATTTTTACTCTGCTTCCCGTTCGGGTTCCCGGCTATTTTATTTTATTTTTTGCTTGTATGTGTGTCGTACTCTGAGTGCGAGCTAAAGTGTCGCAAAAGTTTTTATTCATCGTTTATTTCTCGCTTTCAGGGACGCTTTCGTGTCGATGAGGGCGGTTTTGTGCTTCTTGTGTACCTGTGTGTGTGTGTGTGTTTTTTTTTTCTTGGCTTCTATGGCCACACTCTGTCACTCGCTTAACATTATCGATGTGCTCATCTGCACCGACAGGGTGCATTTTTCCTTCCTGCGCTTGAAAGTTTTCCTTTCAGCGGCGTTAGCGAGCGTTTGTGGCAATTTACGTAGAGAAAACATGCGGACGAGAAGGCGTTCAAGGGTAAAGCAAGAAGGGATGCTAAATTTTCGCCAATCAATGAGAATAATTTAGAACTATTTAAGTAGTCTTTTTTTTTCGGGCTTCGAAACTCGTTCTCATCGTTTCCGGTTGTCAGGCGAGCTGTCTTTCGCGTTCACTCCCATGTCACCGGTACATATATCGAAAGTAAGCGACGACGGTTTATCCACAGACGCCCGTTTTATTTGCCTTCTCTGTTCCATGCAACTGCTCGCATTTCGCTATTTGTTCCCAACACTTGCGCAATTGCAAGGAAATTGACACACGAGAAAAGTGAGTAGCAAAAAAAAAGAGCAAATCGAAGGACACACACTACGAAGCATCTGTCTTGCCGCGTTTTGCATTATGCGCGCACTGGTTTTGTGTTTTTTCGCTCCGTTGAAACAAAAGGAACAAACAAGCAAACAAGAAAAAAAAGATGCCGCGGTTTTTATTAGCTTTTCATGTGATTTTTTTTTCCTTTTCTTCTGTGCAGCCCACGCGCCCACTCTCAAAGGGCTAGCCGGGCTCGCTTTCCCGAGTACCGGGTCGCGTTCGCGATGAACCTCCGCGGTGGAGAAAAGAATGAGAATTAATTGGATTTTTGTATTGAAATGCGCTCCCCGAACTTCAATTAAACTTTTTTAATAATTTTTGAAGAGTTTCCACCGGCCCGTCCTGGCCGGCTTGTTGTCGTCGGTTGGAAGGCGACCGGTTTTTTTTTTGTTGTTCGAATGCTCATGCGCTTCTATTCACGGTTTCACGAGCGCAGCCAGCTTTCGAAAATAATCGTTAAATGTACGGTAAACGTTGACTCAAGTAGTGTGGAAAAATGATGCTTTCAGGATGCGAAAGACGGAGGTTTTTAATGCAATAATTTTACAAAAAAGTATGTCGATTATCACAGTTTCTCTGGAATGAGTGATCGATTTAGTACGGTGTGTCATTTTCGATCGTTTTTGTTGCGCGTTGTCGATTCTAATAAAATTCGCATGCAAATCGAGTGATCATTTGAAAAAGTGGCGCCTGCAACCGTTCAAGAGGTAAGGGTAAGGGTAAGCGCAACGATTAATATTAAGCTTTACCCAATTTCCAACCGACGATTTCTATCGAACGGCTCGAATTTTCTGTGCCAATGATTCTTATTAATGTGATTGGGTACTTAAAAAGGGTTTTCATTGCCCTTTACGAACGTGTTCGAAATGCGTTTTTGCGTTTCCTCTTCATCCGACGTGCTAAATTAAATCGTACAAACAGATGCATAAACAAGCCATCTTTCACACACAAACGCCTGAAGCATTATCAACTTGTCCGGAAACCGGAACCGGAACAGGAAATGAACGCTCATGATGCGAGCGGTGGCTCGGTGGCAAATGAGAATATAATTACGGCCCCGCTGCCTTCGACGGCCGCCAGGCAGTTTCGCCGCTTTAAGAGGGCGCTTTTCAAAGTTCTCTAATGACTTCATTCGTCGTCTTGCGTGCAGACGAATGGAGACGCCTGGTTGCTGACGCGAAACATGGATACCTTTAGACACATATAGGAGCAGGGAAGAAAAGGGGGACGGGAGGGCCATCGTGTGGGAAGAGCATGTGAGCATCAAACCAGTGCTTCACCGTGTCATCAAATCGATTCCGGCGAGCGAGCGAAACAACGATAAAAATTTAAGACACCTCGTTAGCAACCGTCGGTGAGTTTGGCCATAAAACGGTACGATACGACTGGCAGCAGCCGCCACCATCGTCAACGGTCCCCGTGTGGCCCGTGCGACATCAAACGGTGAGCAATTAATGGGCATAATTTTTGGGCTTGCACAGTACGAACACGACCGTAGGTATGTGTGGAGGTTGGAAAGGACATGTTTAATGATTCATTTGCCACGGCACAACGGCCGTAGATGGGATGGGGGAAAAGATGGCGGGGATGTTTGTGGAAGGAAAATTGCGTGCCCCTCAATTTACATAAAAGCCTTGCTTAGCGTTTGTGAGTGATAATTTTCATCTCCTGTTATTGTTATCTCTTCTCATTGCAGGTAAGCGTCGAGCGATCATCAGCGTGAACTTATTAGCGACGAAATTCGGTAAATATGACGCGTTTGTTTGCATTCGAGACATTTTTCACATTTTGTGTGTTAAAGTTTAAAGGTTTGTTTAACACACAAGTTTCTACATTTGACAAGTAGAAAAACTTTGACATTGTGTAATACTCGGAAAATCAAAAACATATTTTAATTGTGAACCAAAAGATTAGATGTTAAATAATTACAATAATATTTTATTCGTTGTAAATACAGATATATTTAAATCCTTACTAATGAATATAATAATGCAATCTTGTGCCATTACCGGGCTTCTGGTTCGCCTATTTTATTTTCATGTTGCCTATTTTCTCTCAACACCCTAATTCTTGACCACTTAAAAGAATAAAAAATGTTAAATTAACACCTTCAACCACCTTCAAAAACGTCCACTCAAATTTGAAACCCCAAACCGACCCGCATGAAAACGCGAACCTGGCGATTAAGGAAAAGAAAACCGACGAAACGCAAACGAGTATCAGAGCGTCAAAACCTTCGCACGATCCCCTTTTTTGGTAATATTCATGGGGAAAAACGGGAGGGACCGAGAGAAATTAAAGAAGGGGGCGGTTGAAAGTGTCAGTAAATAAAACCAAAGGGATTTGAGGTTGTTTTCGTTTCGCTTGAAAACAGCTTCCGAGCAGTTTTGGGTTTTGTGTTTTTTTTTTGTTTTCTTTCTCTCTGTTGCTTTATGCTATCGCAGTGGTTGAAACTTTCGCTGCTTTATCTGCTTGGGAGTTTCGGCTGCAATTTTTGTCACGAACTCAGCAACATTTGCCTTCACGTGTGCTACTGCCGTTGATCGGAAGGGAGTGTGCGCCTTCTGCTTCTTCCTCGTAAAGGTTCGGTTTGTTTGACACCGATTTTTTTCTCCCTCTTCCTCGCTCCCATGAGGGACGTGGGCGATCAAAAGGATAGGAAAGTCGGAACGTGCGTCACCGTTTGCTCTACGGCTTCCTGCTACCGTCCAGCTCCGCGTGCCAGCAACCAGCAGAATTTGACGAGCGGTGCATGCTAAGCTTGCTTTGATGGTGTTGGCAAATTTCTGTTTGATCCCCTGCGAGCGGGAAGAAGTTTGATCGGGCTGACAGTGGCACGCGAAACCGCACCGAACAAAACAGGACGAAGTGACGCACTAGTAGAAATTTAATATCACAAGAAACTTGTTGCGCTGGCCGTAGTTGTTTAATATAAAAATAAATTAACGTACGCATTTATAAAGCGTTGTTGTATTATCAATACGCCGGAAAGTATGCAATATTTTTTTAAAATATTAGTTAAATGATTTTATCAAACTGGTCAAAACACAGTTTCCAAACATTTCACAAGCCTACATCCTTTTGGTGAGCTAGTCTGAGTTTGTAAGTTTCATTACTTGAAAATTAATAACTTTTCGTTTAATAACTCTATGGGTTGTTTCGAAATGTTCAGAAATGCAAAACTAGAAATGTAATATTTACGCTCTGCCAGCTCCACAAGAATCCCCATTTGGTACGGATAAAAATTGTGGTCTAAATGATCGGTTGATTTCCACGGCATTGTTTCCTTTCGATTCGAGGGCCATATTTTATCACCAGTCCCGCCACACGGTGTAGGAAGCCCATAGGAATGTATTGAATGCAACCGTTACGACCATTTCAAGGCAGTTTTGTTTTTGTTTTTTTGCCTCGACTTTGTCGTGTTTATGGCGTTCGTTTTGTTTTGTTTTGTTTTTTACTTTACCTGCATCATACATTCCTACAGGAAGATCCAATCGTAGCGGTCTCTGACTTTACAACGTTCTAAGCCAAACCGGGCCAGATGCAACAGTACCACCGCATTGCCATGACGGATGGGATGGAAGCATTAGCCTGCCGGCACCGTACGCAGTTAACACACATCAGCTATCGTTTTGTTCCGCCCCACTTTTTGTCACATTGTTTGCTGGTGGAAATAGGCTGGGAAAGATTTTTTTTTTTCTGTTGCCATGTTTTTATTCCCAATAGATCTCTTTCGAACATGTTCGAGCTTAGTTCGCCAGTGCGCCTTTTATCACACACGGCCACTCCGACGGTATCCACCGTCATTTGCAATCAATTTGTGCATTTTGTTGTTATGAGACTCATTTCATCCCCGCTCTTTCTCTCTGGTTCTAGACACACACACATAAATACAGGCATCAGAGACTGGCACAAAGGACCATGGTGTCATTTGTTCTCGTTGCACTACGAAACGATTTTTATTTACGGCTTGCAGGCAGGACGGTGAAGGTGATCGAACGAGGTAGCAAAACATTAAAAAAAAAAAAAACGTTTCGCCGATCTGCAACACAATCTATCCGACACCGAGACACGATGCACTGTGAAGCACGACGATCGGAAGATTTTATTCATAATGCTGGATGAGTAATGTTTCACGGTGGTTCGACTCCACGACTCCAAGCAATCGATTCCTTCGGTCCGTCGTGTTACGGATTCGATATCATCGTTCGCTGTGTTGCTCTCCTGCATTCCTCACATTTATTTTTTGCTTTGGTTTTTGCTGCTCACCCGTCGGATCACGTCGGAACTGGAAATCAATCGATGAAACGATACAACCGGATTCGTCGGGATTGAAGTTTCCTCCACCGGTTCGAGCTCGGTCAGTTCGATCGGCTCTCGGGCTGACCATCCCGTCTCGTCAGCAGAAAATTTTCCACCCGTCAGTTTCCGTTCTTGATTTGAAAATGTTTCCACCAATGGCACGCTGGTGGCGTGGAAGGGGAAGCTGAATGGCGTGGTTTGTTTCCTACATTCTGTCATATTCTTTTACCGATTGCCGGCAGCAAACCCGGACCGACGTCTTTAGTCTTTACCGCATTCCCTGACGTGTTCCGAACGATGAACGGTTGCGAAAAGCGCTCTAGAAACGGGGATAGTGTGAGTGTGTATATGGCACTAACACACTTCGTACCGGGTGGTGTTTTGTATCGGCCGTGGCAAAAATAAACTCAATCGAAAGTTTAATTTGTCTGTGGCATAATATTTGCCATCGTAAGGCAAACATTTGTCGTTTCGCAACCGCCACAAAATTGCGTTCGAGAGCTGCTACTGGACAAATCAATTTATTTAATTTCGTAGAAATGGTAATTTTATGGACAGTTTCTTTTTCCAGCTACTTGCTGCCTGTAAAACGTTTTCAATTACTTACGTTGTTCTTGTAGTTTTATAGTTTTGTAATAAAAATGGAAGATAAAATGGTGATTTCGTGATTAAAAGGCTTTCATGATGCTTTATTCAATGCTTTGAATTTTTTAATTGTAAATTTATATTTTTCATTAAAACACTCATCTGATGTTGGAAACGCTATTACATATTTTATCGTAATAACTATAAAATAGTATTTTGGTAAACAAATCTTTCATATAAAATAGCCATAATTGTTTGTTTGTATTGACAGCTTAGTTAAAAGCTATTTTAACATACAAAAATGTATGTCATTCATCAACTCATTCACAAGATTTAGGCTGATATTAATCCAAATGTATGCAATTTTAATTCTGCGCGTTCAAAAGATAACTTTAGAATAAGTAATTATAAATTATTTTCGTACTTAAATTGAATGGTTTTTATTTAAACAGCTCTTAACTTACTTTAGTGGCGTATAGTCTGTGTGGCAGTTCATAAACGAAAAAAAAAGAAATTTAATGCATTCTTTCGCTTTATGGAAAAACTTGAAACCTTTAGTAAACCTTCGAAAGCAGCGATCAAAACGCAACACAATTCACAAAACCACATCCCTCCAGCACTTCCAATCTCGTAGCACCTTTCGATGGTTGCATTCTGCTTTTATTTTTCTTACCGAAAACTAGCGCAAGAACACATCATCTAGAATAAGCGAAAACAAAAATCTTTTCATTCGCCAAAAAAAAACCCTCGAAAAACTTTATTTAACGCTTCATTGCATTCTTGCGAACTAAGACCGAGCTGGGGGTGGGGAAAATCGGAAAGCGCTCATTTGAAACTGTCTATTGTGCTGTGCCCGAACGAAAGATTGACTAACGTTTGCGCACCTCACCCTCCTTCTCTTCATCTTCGATCGTGATAGTTCATTTCCGCGTGGTTCGAGTGGATTTCTTTCCCGTTTTGTTTCGGGCTCCGGTTGGCGAACGGGAACGATGGCCGTTTCATCGGCGACTTGCGCGCTCTAATTGAAGTATTTAAAAACAAACAGTGCACAATATGGTCCGCCCGCTCCGTTCGCTCCGTGTCGGAACCACAACCGGAAGGGACGGTAAGTTTCCGCGACAAAGTGTCCTTTGCCGGGCGGACGGAATGATGAATTAAAACGAGCCAAATTGGTGCCCGAAAATGTGGCACTCACCGGCGTTTGCATTCCGGTTCGATCGGATGATAAACTGCGCGCTGGCTAAGGGTCATTAAAATGCATTTTAATGGGCTACGGGTAGACAAAACAGGCAGCTAATTAAATATAACAGCACTTGCGCCTGCTGCCAGCAGCAGTGTTTGGCCACTGGAACCGTACCGGCCTTTGCGTGAGTGACTTTGAAAGCTAATGTTTTGCTGGCGTCTCTTCGCCGGGTATCGATTATGCTGCTTCAATCGGTATCGCACACACACACACACGCGGCCGACCCGGTTTCTGGTTGTTGTGTCAATAAAGCCACCGCGTGAAAAGGTGATCGAAAGCCGTCTCTCGACAATGCCCGCCGTGACAGCGCGATTGATTGGTTTGAAGTGCATCTTGCGCCGGACACAATCCTGGATTCGATTTCAGACTCGCTTCCACGCAGGAAGACTGACAAAAGAGGGACGACAGTGGAAGACGATAGGTTTCCATTCACCATCACGGAACGCTTAACACATCGAAACAACCATTGAACTGCGCTCCGTTGCCATGGGAAACCATTCCGTTCCGGTTTTCTCCGACGCTGCCTCGACAATCAGAAGGATTTGATTGAGTAAATTTAATTAAATTTTCCACCTCATTTAGCGCAACTTTAAGGAACAACTCCTCCAGGAGCATACCGGGGCAACCTCATCGCACGGCTGCACGCATTAACTCAGGTGGCGAAAGTTCGTCGATCACGCTGGAGTGCGCGCACACCCAGCATTTGCCGGGAACTCCCACCGATGGGAGAACTTTGGGTACGGACAATTCTTGCGTAAATAGATTTTCATTCAAAAACAGAAAAAAAAATTACAACACCCGCCGGAAAGCAATGAAAGATGGTGCCGGGCACGGCAAGAAACGCGGAACACAGAAAAACCCACAATCGCAAAAACGCAATCATGTTTTTTTTTGTCTTTCCTTCGTTCACGCTCTCCTTTCCACCGAGGACCATGCTCTAAATAATAAACGAGATTTTCAATTGAAAATATTCGCGATCCAGCAGTGGATTCTCGCCAAGACGCGAGCGGTAAGCAATGATTAAGGGCCGGGACGGGCGCACGAGTCCGTCAGCCGGCCGGGGCACCGCTACCGATGATGACAAAATGTAATTTCCCAAGACGCCTTTCGCCTTTGCCGGCGCGCTCGATGGACCCAACCGGCGGGAGCAAGATTGAAACCGAGGGCCGGCAAATTCAACGGGGGTACCAGCGGGGAGGTGCGCACGGGCAGAAGGACTATTTTATTGATAACTTAATGATGTGCACGAACACAGAGGGTGCGTTCGTGGGTGGCAGCTTGTTGCTGGGTGCGAGAGTTTTACCATTTCGCTGGCAAACCACAACTCCTAATGGAAAGTTGGTAGACTTTTTTTGTTTTTCCTGTTCCGTTCAGCTTCCTTCGACGCGTGTGCCCACCCTCGTGCCCGTCGGTGGTTAGGAATGTTTTTGACTTCAAAGATTCCGGGGCAGAACGCATGGTGCACGCGAATTGCGAAATAAATTAATCCCCGTGGGGGCCCCAGGCGCAACGGCGCAAGTTTCAGGCCAAAAGGCGCTGACAGTAATCAGGCATGGTTTTGTCAGCCAGCTGGAATGGAACT
>JXWZ01003639.1:0-17865 GCA_000956215.1 Anopheles farauti No. 4
GGGGCGCTCTCCGAAGCGTACATAGACACGCGTGAACCGGAGTAGCTAATGGCAGCACACTCCAGGACCAACCTGAAAGGCTCCTGAGGTGCTCCAGCCCGGGATGTGATAAAGGCGAGCGTTTGGTTTTCGGTAAACAAATGCTCCGCTGGCTCTTCGCAGCGGAGGCTTGGTTCACTGTGAAGTTGTCGAAAGCGAAACACAGACACTGGTACCTCCGGCGTTCAACAATCGCTCGTCTAGAGGACGGGAAGGGCGAGTTATCGCACCGGTCTCATTAGTACTGACATCGATATGATAAATCGCATCAAAATTCGATCCCGCAACGGGCGCTACTGGCACGGCAGATTCAATTATGCCGTATGTTGTAACACCCGTAACACGACCGCAGGCACCTCCCTGCTCCACAGCCCGCCCATGCAACGAGACGCGTTCGATGGTTCGCCGCAAAAATGTTTAATAGTGTTTAACGAGCAGTTTTCATAACTCGTTGACTCGCTGCACCGCACCGGGGCGACCGTCGGACGGTTGATTTATCCGGCGTTCCGTTGCAGTGCCGTCAAGCAAACACGCCTCGCGGCCATGCACGGCCGGCTGCACTGTGATGTAATTTATTTAAAACAAATTAATTGATCCATCGATTTGACGCAAAACCACACCCGAAATGGTCCATCGAACACGGGGCACGGGAACGCTCTGTTTGCCGCGCCGTACAGTTGATTCGGCTAATGGAGATGAAAACTACTTTGAATAATGTGGTCCAGTGGCCGCAAGCGGTCGGCATATTGGGCTTTGCGGAGTTGGAATTTTCCGTCCGCAACCGCACTGTTGACACCCGCGGTTAGCTGGGGTGGGGGCCAGGGGAAGTGATCGATTATTCAAAAGTCACGATGCACAGATAAAATAGCGGAGCGCCACGGTGTCTTCTTCTGATTTTGCACCTCTCCGGTGTGTGCGTGTGTGTGTTTGTGACGTTGCTTTATATGTGCATATTTTATTAGGAAAAAAATCGCCACTGCACTGCCTTCCTGGAATAGGGATGTGTTCAATTTTCAGTAATTCTTTGCCCAAGCAATCGGAAATATAGTTCGAAATGCACAATTCAGTCTGCTGAAACACACACACACACACACACACACACAGATAAAAACATGCAGCACGTATCGCGACTGGTAAGCGTGTTCATGCAATAAATATCGCCCAATGAGTTATGCTAGGAAGCTTCCTGTAATGGTTTCAATTTTTCCGCCCCGACGCACATCCCCAATGTGTGGACAATGCCGATCGAAATGTATTTCATTAACGATCACTTTTCTACTACCCCGCCCTTCCCATACCGCCCGGGGAAGGCGGGTGGGAAGCAAAAACAGCGGGCAAAAACACAACCAAGCGCACGGCAAATGATGCGTAAATAATTGCAGAGCTCTTTCCTTTTTTTTTTTTGTTGGTGCCCTCTTCTATCTGCTCTGCCCCGCCGTATGCAAAGCGGCCCGGTGCCGAAAAGGGGTAGCATTACACCGCTCCCGGCTCCCACCGTGAACGAACATGAGCAAAAAGCGAAAAAAAAAACGTGCAAAATCGGATACAATCGGTGCCGAAACCGGCTGGCTGCACGCGGAACTATGTTTCTGGCATGGAACTGAAACGCGACGGTGGAACTTAAATTACATTATGCGCTGGATCGTTCAACGAGCATGCATACATTTAGGAGCGTACTCCTTTAGCTATGCAATGGGCACGTCGAAAATGCTTAATAAGCCGACGCGAAATGCGTTTTAATTTTATAACTTAATCTTCCTATTTCTTTTACTGACAGTTGCATTTTTTTTTTTCGTTACGAGAATCCGCACGAGTTTCCGCTTTATTTTACGCGATGTCGACTCGAGCTCGTGAAACTTTAACAACACTTTCGTAACGCATTTCTATTATTTGCTTTTTCGTTACATGGAACGTTGATGCCCTAGCCCCCCATTTGCATGATAAACGCCTTTACTGGCAAACGAAATCGCTTCGTTATGCGTAGAAATTGGAGCGATCAATCAGTTCAAAGCGTTCGTCGACATTGCGATTGCATACTTTCGGGCGGTGAAACCGTGCGGCCGGTACCGGGAACAAATTGTTACCGCTTTAACGACGCCTTATCGTTTCATCAAGTCCGAACGCAATCCCACCCGCAATCGGTACGGATTGATCCGTACAATACGACAGAGAAAAACAAAATTATAAAAACTAAACTACACCAATCTATCCGTTCGAGCCCGTTGCCGTCGATTTGAGTCGATTTGTCCGATTTCGTGGTCCTGTCCGGGCGTGAATGGTGTGAGGAAGGGTCGCAGAAGGGGCCGTATATCGACGGTGGGTGCGTGTGTGTGTGTGATACTTACCATCCGATGAGTGACCGTACTTGCCGGCGGAGACGTAGCTGCCACCGTGATGGCGGTGGTCGTCCAGATCGGCCGCCGCGTACGAGTTGAAGGAGGACGGCTTGTGCGAACCCTTCGACGGTGGAATGTACGACGGACCGGACGGGCCGCTCAGTCCACCGTGGCTCGAATCGTGCCCGTAGCTGGACGGGCCCTCGTAGCTGGTGAAGCCTGGTGGGGCGAGCGAGAAGCGAGAGATTAGTCGAACGGAAACGGATGATCCCGGTATAGTGTGGGATAGTTTGGGTGCTGAAAATGGCTAACAAGATATCGCCGCGTTGCCTGACGCCGGAAAGGACCGGGAGCAGTAGAGGGAGGGCAGAGAAAAAGGGGGGATCAAAACTCCTCGTTCAAATTCGAACCGCAGTTGAAAGGATCGCCCCCGGGTTTCGAAATCAATCGATTGCTTCTTATCTGCCCGGTGGCAACATCCGAAGTCGAACAATTTACAACGTCACCCCGATGGGCGCTTGGGAAGCGGGGGGGGAGGTGATGACAAAAGCGATAGGCCCGTCCCGGAGGATTTAATCGAAAAATTTTCACTCAATCGCTACCACGCAACAGATTAGTAGCACTCAGCGCGCCGGCCGGGTGTGGAAAGTGTGGTCCCGGACCGGACCAGGCCGGAAAACGGAGACGCCACGCGTCGGAATCGGCGGATCGCAATTTATCCTTATCCCTCGTCTGCGGTTTGCAGACATCGGGCGGCTGGTAAATGAACGTTTTTTCTTTTTCGTTCTTCGGGGCAATAGAGGGGAAGGAAAACAAACAGCAACCGGGGCCAGTCGGAAGTTCGTCCGCTAGTTTTGATACATCCTGGAAGGTTTTTTTTTATCGTCTCTCTTTTTTTTTTCGGCTGCTGCATCCTGTACATCGTTTCAACCTTTGCGTCGCAGGACGTTTCTGCAGGCGTTTCGGCAGGGTTGGGAACGATTGCGAGTTTTGCGAACCCGCAAAAACAGCATAAAGAAGAGAGAGAAAAAAAACCCCCCTAGCGCCCTAAGGAGCATTGTCAACGCTACGACCGGAAGTTGTTGACGTTGTTGACGTTCCGTTTGCGTTTCGTTTTTTTTTTTTTTTTAGTGTGCCTTTATTTTCGAATACTATGCGGGTTTTTTTTTCCTAGCCACCGTTTTCGGGGCCAGTCTTTTGCCGCTGGGATTTATATTTCTGATTTTTGCTCGTTTACTGCCCTTCTCCGGGCGAGCCGGTAGGATTTCGTCCGTAAAGCTCCTTGTAGATAATCCTGCAGCCGCCCGGGATTAATCGCTTGCGGTTGCGAGTCTCTTTTCGATTGGCTACCGCCGCCCGTCTAGTAGTTCTGGTTCTGGACGCGTCCGCATCACGCTTCGTAATTAATTAGCGTATTAATTATCGCTTTATCGCTGCGAGAAGCACCGCGGGAAGCAACGTTGCCTCGCGGGTAGGATAGTTAGGTTAGGTTCGGGTGTTTTTTTCTGCCTCAAAAAAAAATATAAGCACATTTTTTCGGCTCTTTGATACCGAATATTTGTCCTAATTTCGCAACTGTAAGCGATCAGCTTTAGATCAGGGTTGCACGTTTCATTGAATTTTAACTAACAAAATATTGATAATAAATAAAAAAACAAAAACGCATACTATTCGTCCCATCATGGTCTAAAAAATATTACGTAATTTAAAAAAAAATCTTTAAAATAACCAAACGCAAGACCGCAAATGACAAGCGAGATGTTTGTTTTCATTATCCATATTCACGGAGTGAATGGGACGGATAAAGCAGCCTAGCAAAAGCATAATTTAGTATCCTCTCGTATCTGTGACAGCCTTAGCAATGTTTGCATTTGATCTCATATGCAAATTCTCCAACCTGTGCCGATTGGGATGGAAATTAAAGGCCGATGGTAATAAATTTACTTCAAAAATCCGTTTTCAAGCGTTACTTTGCTTGTAAACATTTCCCAGCCACGCAGCTAGCACCACATTCTCAGGGCGCAAAGAGCACTAAAACCAAAGCTCAAAACAAACATCAATCAAACCCACCAGTTGCTAGGCCCTGCCGTAAAGCCTGCGCCCGGTTTCCACCGTAATGAGCAGCGACAAACGCAAACGGAATGTCGTAAAGTTTGGCAGGCGAAACAATAATTCCATTCCGCCTGTCGCGCGCGCCCGAGCAAACTATCGAACCGGAAGACGCCGGATAACGGGCCGGGTAGCGCGCCCAGCCTCGATGGGAAATGGTGGCGTGAATGTCACTGCCACAACAGCCACCGGGCGGCCTCATAAAATATAACTCATCTCGAAATCTCGAGCACGACTTGTTTGCTCGGCTGATGAGACGCTCGCAACACTTTCCGATTTTGCACGCCCAATTTATGTGTGGGGGGAGGGGAGGGGCAAGACGGGACCGGGATGAGGCACACTTCGCAGACAAATACTTCATTTCGGTACGGTTCGGTTGCGTTCGGGCGTGCGATGAATTTTCCGGCGGCGCAAATGAGGCCGCCACGTCGGCCGATGTTGTGTCACTTACTTTCGCCGGAAGCGTCACCGTGGTGGCCGCCGTGACCGGAGGACGACGAGGAGGAGGAGGAGGAACCGGAGAGGCCGGACAGACCGGCCGACGACGACGACAGGATGCCGCTCAGCTTGGCGAACGGGTGGGCGGCGTGCTTCGGTGGGACGAGGTGCGCCGACTGGGCGATCTTTTTGCCGACGCCGGTGACGGCATCGCCGCCGGACGCGATCAGCTTGCCGGCGCCCGACACCAGATACCCGGAGCCCTTGATCAGCTGACCCTTGATGGCGGTCACGCCGCCGGTGATGGCCTTCACCGCCTGGAACAGCGTGTTCAGGATGGACTTCTTCAGCGACCAGCCGTCAAAGTGGGTGTCCTCCTAGGTTGAGGTAGGGAAGAGAAAAGAATATTAGTACACGAATATTAACCCAAAATTCGTTTTCACCTGGTAAGAAGCCTTCATCGACAGGATTTATTTCATTTCAGCAACAACATTTACAAGAGTTTCCAAGCCACTTCCTTGGGGCTCGAAATTTAAAACAATTTACCAAATGAGCACCCACTTCCGAGTACGCCCAAAACGCTTTCTAGCACTGTCAGAAACGTCCGTTTTTTAAATCCAACAAGACGGCAATTAACGTTTCCTTTATGTTAACGCTCAAACAGAAAATAGCAGTCGCCATAGAGCGAAGATGGTTAAAAATAAATTTATTAAAAAAACAAAAACACCCAAAAACAGTGCTGATAAAGATAGGCATTCACGCAAAAGTCGATACCAAAACATGAACCATGCTCGACCCCCTAGCAACCGGTCGCCGTTCGAGCGGAACGTGCTTGGCAAATGTTGACGACGGCGCGCCGATAGGGAAATTCGGCGAAACGGAAACGCTCCCAGTGTGCCAGCAAAAACCGCGACCTTTCACAGTTGGCTGCCGCTGAAGTGAACCGTTTTCTATGTTTCTCTCCTATATCGCCCGCCGAGGCCGATCGTGATTGAGCGGTGCGGCGTTTGGCGTGTTGGCGCATGGTGGAGCATCAAAGCGCCACGTATCGGTGCAACCGATTTGATCCGGTTCTTGTCCCTGCCGGGTGGGCGGAACATGCGTCGCATTGAGCGTATGTAAAAAGCAAGGAAAACAATTGTACACGATCGCGTGGGACGTTCGGGACGGGGGAATTGAGGTCGACTTTCGCTTGCCGCTGATGAGTGATTCGCACGAAGGACCGGCAAAAAGGTCCCGCCAAGAGACAGCGGTGTCTCACAGTGACAGACGGGTACTGCCTGCTGACACGCGACACCACCCTGACACGGTGTTCTCACACCGCCCGGTTCACACGACCCGCAAGTGTCGCATTGCATTCGCGGCTGGTGCCGGTAATCATAACTTATCTAACACGACCACCATTATCCCTATTGTTACCCCCTTTTGATGGTAATCGGCTCCGGCGGTGGAGTGAGTGCTCAACAACGGCCCATATGTTGCGCGTTCGAAGCGTGCGCACGGATTTCCACGGTAATAATTGAACACTCCCGGCTGGCGGCCCTTTTCCAAATTGGGCGGAACAGTCCGCCGCGGTTGACTGCCCCGCTTCACACTGGTTGCACTCACAGCACTTACGTGGGGCTTGTCGTACGAATGGCCGGATGAACCGTAGCTCGAGCTACCGCCGCTGCTACCATGGCCCGCCGAGCCGGAGCCAAGCGACGAGCTGCTGCTGCCTGCAACGAGCGACGCCGAAGCCGATCCAATCCCCGACAGCAGCGTCTGCAATGGGCACAAACGAAGAAGCCTGTACGTTAGCCAACAGCAAGCAAACCCACCAGCACACCTACCTTCTTCAAACCGGACAACAGATCGAAGGAACCGCTCCCGGAACCGAGCCCGGAGCGCTTAATTCGCGCAACGTCCTCCGCGAGCGCAATATCGGCCAGGTCGGTCGGGTCGAGGCCGGCAGCGGACGGTTTGGTGTAGGCAGCCAGTGGCAGCAGCGCAACAATCAGTAGAATGATCTGCAAAACACGAAAAGAACACAAACAGTCAAATGAAGTACGGGCAGGCAAACGGTGCGCTAGGACAATGGGTACGAACGGGGTCGAAACTGAAGTGCGCCAGTGCGAATTTTTTCGTTTTTTTTTTTTTTTTTTTTTTTAATAACAACATCACTCGCTGTTCTTAGCAACACGGCCAGGCCGTACTTTCTCTAATCAAATAAATAAATAAAGATAAACAGCACTCGCTACTGTTTCCTCAATCCCGAACGTGTAGTTTAATGTCATTTAAATATTGTTTTAGCTTTTAACACCTAACGAAATATGCTTGTTTCGTAATGCTTTGGATGCAGTAGAAAAGTAAATAAAAGTATGTTTTTAATATTCTTCCCTGGCTTGAGTGAAGAAGCCTTCAAAGGGAATGTTTAGTACCAGAAGCGAGAACAAGCCTGCATCAATATGAATCTATTATTCGTTCGTTTCAGGCAAATCTTTATGTCAAGCGAAAATAAGGTAAATTTCGGTAAATATATGTTCGTGAATTCATGTTAAAATTAAATACTTTCAAAGTAATTTCATCAATAAAACCGATAGTATCCTAATATTTGTTCCATTTCGCACCGCTGTGCGTTCTAGCAGCTCAATTCAATTGGTTCTGGTTGAAGTAGTAGAAGTGAAGGGTAAAGCTGGTGGCACTTCACTTTCTAAACACGATGTACCGATGTGTTTGCGTGGGTGTGTGTGTGTTCTTCGATTCGATACTAGAGCTAATGACGATACGATGACAGTAGAACGAACACGGATGAAGAAGGGGAAAAAAATACACACAATATAGCTGAGACACACGAAACCACAGTGTCACCTCTCGTCACAATGGGAAGCTAGTTTTGACGTTTTTCACTCGTATCGGTGGTGGTGGTAACGCTGCTCCCTATCGTCTGTGGGGAAACGGTGTGCAGGTGAACGTTCCCACGGCGTGTGACATCTACTCCACCGCACGCGCTGACTTTCCTTGCACCTGTGGTGGTGTCACGGTGGTTTCGTTCCGACCCATGCCGGCAGCGCCGTAATTGTTGCCACTCGTGTGTCGGTGCTTTGTGTATATGTGCCTTCTAATTAGCATCTGTCAGCTCCGATTGAAGCGTTGGTCAGTCTCTTTCGCTTTCATGTGCGTGACGTACACGGGTTTCGGTAAGTCGAACATCTGGCGCACAAATCGCTACGGTGTTGGTGAGTGTGCGGAGAAGGGGAAACTGGCGGGGCGCTGTGGTAAGCAGAAGCAAGTTTCCTCCACTGTTTGCCGTGTACCGCTCCCCCCTCCCCGGTCAGCAAACACACACCCATCGAAGTGTGCAAGTTGTCAAAGTTTAATTGAAATTTAATTATTTCGATTGCCAAAGTCCTCCGCGCGATTAGTCGCGTCGAGTAGGCACGGACAAAACCGGCTCCGGTTGCGGACGGTGGCATTGAAGTTTGCCACTCGAACGTTCCCACCACACCGCACGCATCGCAGCTGCGGAGCTCCGGGTGTAGGCTGGGGCCGCGTCCAACAGTGTGACTCCCCGGTCCGACCGAACGAACTTTAGGCACCAGCAGCAAGTTTTGCGGTCTGCAGAACGCGCCCCGAAAATGCTTCACCGCTGTAGTTAACCGGTGATGTAATTAAATTCCACTGACGCACACAACCGGCGCCCTTATGGTATTGTTAATTGAATGTCCGGCTGCTTGGTACGTCAACATTTTGGACACTTTCGTCCAAAATCACACCGCAGCTACCGGCGGTAATGTGACCATTTGGCAGGACGCTCATTATCGGCAACGGTGCGCACGGAACCGAGTTGCCGGGCGTTGGCTGCGGGCCGTTCCTTTATTCTCGCAGTGCATTAAATTAATTTCTGGCCCACTTCCGGAGGTCCGCAGCTTGCCGGGACGTGCGACAGACGGAGGTCGATCGAAGCGAACCGATAAAACACCGCCCGGTTGTGCATCGCCCGCCCGAGATTGACCATGATTTATGCGTGTTTTGTTTTATGCCCGAAGCCCCCGAATAGTGCTTTGTGTGTTGGTTCGCCCCCCTAGCAACAGGAGCCTGCCGGTGTGAGGGGCTATTAAAAAAGTCATTTTCTTCTGCAATCCACGCCAGTTTTACGACTGGCGTGCGTGGTCGTCGAAAACCATCGAAACGTGCGGTCTAAGTTTTCGGACAGTTCCGGTTTTTATTTGCCGATCGGGAGCCGATTCGAGGAAGACCGAAACGTGACGTTCATCCTACCGGATTGGAAGAATTGGATCACCGCTGGCGCAAATAGTTGTCGAAATCTGTGTTTTATTCCTTTTCCCGTTTGGTGTTATGCGCACCGAGATGCTCCACTCCACGACTTGCGGGACGCTAGCACCCCACACCGGTCGCTCCGGCCAGGTCCAGGTGCGCTCCCGCGAGTTCCGGTTGTTGTCCCGGATTTTGTAAATGCACAACAGATTGATTTTTTATTGCCCGCTTTTTTGCCCGATAAATCTATACCCCATCGCAGGTACCAACGTGCGCAGCCGGTGTTACGATGCTTAGCGCAAATGGGATACCATTTTCAACGTATTCAGATCCGGCCAGAAGTGTGCTGAGTGCAGCAAATGTTCAGTGGTCGCCAAATGTACGCATCCGACGCGTATCGAAGCATCTCAGACGTTGCGATTTTTACTTGCGATTCTACCAGACCGCCAACGAAACGACACGGGCGTGTTATAAAACCGAACCACTTCTCACCGACAAAAAAAAAAAAAGAAACCCGCTGAGTACGGATCAATCGCTCCCTAACGAGCCCTGGACAACGTTCCACTGGCGAACTACCGGAGCCGTGGTTCGTTTCGCTTCGTTTTTTTTTTTTTTTTACTGGCCTCTTCAGTTCCTTCCCAAACTGGCAATAACATCGATTGCATCTGCATCCACCGATCGTGCGATGGTGTGCAATCTCCCACAGGCGGACACCAGAGACACCCCAAAATAATAACAATAAAAAAAAAGAACCCTCCCTGTCCGGAACATGAATCCCAAAACCCAATATTGTATTTTTATTGGCCCCAAACAGCTAATATTAACCAATAAATATTTTGGCTCCATTTCGATCGTGAAAAAAAAATTACTACGGAGCGTGCCCGGGCGCGCGCGAATGATAGGCAATTACCCGTCGCCAGGAACAGGACATTTATTGTCGACTGTTGTTTTCCTTTTTTTTTCTCCCTCTTTCTTCCACCCCTCCCCGTTCGTTCTGCATCGTTCTTTTGGTGCGGAGGATGTTTCGCCGACATGGTACGGGGGAGAAGAAGAAAAAAATCCCCCCCCCCCCCCCCCCCCACACGCATCCCAGGACACGGACGTCACGCCGGCAAACGATAATATCGTCGCTGATAATGTTATTATGTATTTATGCTGGCTGTTCCCGGGTCGCTGTACCCAAAACAGAAATGCTAGCGACCGGAACGATGCCCGAGCCGAGGTGAAGTCATCTTCTACGCTGTTGTTCTGCGTAACGCGGAGTGGAGTCAATCAAAGTTTGCTGGCGGCACCGGAGCGGGGAAAAAAAAAAGAAGTGTCCGGTTTTATTTTATTATCTCGACCGGTTTCGATATCGTCCTGCATTTGCCTATTCCGAGGCACGCCGAAGGGATGGACGCAGACGACATGCCCGGTTTCCACCGGACTCGTAAACGTCCAAATCAAATCGATTATACATTAATGCCGCCCAAAGCGGGGCAAGTCCGACGAAGTTCGGGCGCGTCGAGTTGGCAGGCCCATCGGACCGGTTGAATTTAAAGCTGCGGTGAGGAGAAATGTGTAACTGCCACTCAAAACAGTATCCGGTGAGCGGCACAAACGAAGTTACACAGTCAATTCGTCCCAAAAGGTAACGTTTCTTGCGAGTTTTTGACAATTTATCGATTAATTCTGCATCTGCTGGAAGCTAACGAGACCATTCAGACTTTGCCGACGTCTCCATAATCCGTAGGGACATTTTCTCTAAATATATCCAACCCTGCCGTGCACGGCTCTGTATTTCGCTTATTGCATTCGTTAGGCTTTAATCTTATTGACAATCAGACTCAAGTATTTCGGTCCCAGATTTGGGATCTGCTCAACTTTCTCCTTTGTTCCAGCCTACCGCGCATAAACTGCCGGAGCAGCCGATCCAGCATGGTTACAGCTGCCGTCTGCAGTGCAAGCGGGCAGTAAGCTTCCTCAGACATTCAGCAAACGAGGGTGTGGGTGCGGTCGATTCGTCGACTGTTTGATTGTTGCTTCCGAAATAGCTGGGCGACCCATTACCCGCAGCATCAAAGCGTCGTGCCGAAGCGCAAAAATAGCTCCGGAATTGCTCCGGGAGAACGTAACACCACGCATTCCTTGCACGTGTGCCTGTGTGTGTGTGTGTGTGTGTGTGTGTGTGTGTGTGTGTGTGGTGGACAAGGATTTTGTGCTTCCCGTCCTCGCACCCAGCGTCTTGAGCGTCTGTAAGCGCTGCGTACAGCGGAGAAAGCCTTAATGAGCGACGTTGATTACTTTAGACGCAAGTGCGTCCACAACGGGACGCATTGGGCGCTCTCTTGGCTGCACTTCATTAGGCGGCGTGCATCATTTACCCCGAAAATATCTTGTTACCGTGACCGGTTGGGGAATTGGAAGTGGCAACATTCTTCGCTGCTAATAAGACGACACCACCCGAGGAGGCATCCAAACCGTGGGATCAAACAATGCATTAAGCGGAGTGCTAATGGCGGATCGAGTGTTTGACCGTGCGTTGACGCAGAACGCCCCGATAGGTCCGGAGAACATCGGGGAGTAATTAAACAAATATCTTCGATGTCTTCCGGCATCCTTTGACGAGATGCCTCGCGTAATGACACATTTCATCCGCGGCATTCCTGGTCCCATAAAGCCCAGGGACAGCACCGGCTGTCCCAACGCCGGCGGGTGTAATGTTTAACTCCAAGGGTTCGTTATATTATACTTTTTTTTTCTTCATATATTCGTGTTCCAACGCGGCAAGTCTTCGCCGGGAGCGTCATCGGAGACTCAGTGCTGTGAAAGTGATGATAAAATGCTGTTGCAGTGTTCGTTCAAACACGACACCTGCATCGAGCCGAAGCTCATAAGGCACATTCTGCGGTCTGCTGTTATGGTTGCCAACTAGCGGGGAAAGGCTGAGCGATACCGGATATTCCTGAGCCTCGCAGCAGACTATCCGTACTCAGGAGCTCCGGTCTTCTGGTCGGTGCTGGCATGGCAGGCTGGCAAGCACCCTACTAGAACTATACTTGCGTGCTTAACATGACATACTCGTGACAAGCGGGACATACCCGGTGGAAAAACTTTCAGCTCGCTCGTCGTTCGGCTGTTGCGGTTTCGCATTCCTACTGCGAGCCGCAAGTTAATTGAACTTTTATTTATTCTTGCGACAATGGCACCCGTCCCTCCGGTCCACACCCCCCGGTGGAGGTGGCAAACTTTTCTAATCTGCGCCGCACCAGTGCGAATCCTCCAGCGCCAGCGACATAAATTACCGGACATGGAGCAAAACTTGAACCATTCCAACTCGGGCGTGCCGAAGTAACGTTCGTGAGGACACGGTCTCTTAATAGTGACAAAATGGCGAACCGTAGACGGCGGCACTGCCGCCGAACCTAAACTGCAGCAAACTTTCTCCCCCGGCGTTCCGCGCACTGCAGCTGCTGCATTCGTTTGCACTTGCCGAGATTAATGGCCACCGACTGGTAGGGCGGGGGGGGGGAGGTGCGTGTCCTCCCGCACGCGGTACGGATTAACTCGCTCTCGGGGTACTCACACTAGCGTGCCATGTTTTTGTTTCCTCACGATGCGTAGTTCCTTTCGGTAAGCACAGTTTTGTAGTTTTTAAGACTTTTCTTCATCTTTATTGTGTTTTTACGATTCCGAAGTTTTGATTCAAATAAAAGTAGACATCTCGTATTATTTCACACCGATGACATTTTGAAGGACTTTCTAAATTTATTTTGAAATTTAATACTATAGAATAACATTTAGTTCAATTTTTTTCCTAAAATGAGAAAAAAACACGATCCATTTTTGTAGCAATTTAAAAAAAAAATAAAGATTCTTCTTGACTGTTGAATTGTCAGTGTTCTAACTCAAACTCTAAGTTCGCACAATTTACCGACATTGAAAATTCGATCACTGATATGATATTGGTTTGATTTTCGATTTTGATAAATCCGATTTTTGACACTCAAAAATAATCAAAACAAATGTGTTGTTTACTTCCATTTTGACAGATCATTTCGACCCAAGTAGCACACGATTTGCGTACCACCCACGCAGCGGAACGAAAATTTCAATAATCTGTCCAAATGCTGGAAAAATATGAAACTTTTTTTCTTTTCGCTCTAACTCACTCAGGCGCCTGCAGCGCTGCTAGTGTGCGGAGGCACGAATTTGCCCCAAAGCGCTGCTGGCACTTCGATTTCTGAACCACTTTATTTGCGGCCCGTTCGTGGTGCGCTCGCTGCGAAATCTACATACGAACCACTCAACCGGGAGCTAATAGGAAGGGTTTTGGAGGTTGGGGAAAAGGCGAGAAAGAGATGGGTAGAGCGAACACGGGCACATGCGGCTTATCGGTGGCACGGGATCAGGTGTCTCAATCAGGCACGGGCGGGAAATGGGTTTCGCTGCCGCCGGAAACGTGCACCGGAACATAAATTCTACCTCCCGCTTCTGGCTCCTTGTCTTCTCCTATTCTTTCCACCCACCCACCCCCCGCTCAGTTATCTTAATTTATGTTTTTGTTTTACGTTTTGTTGCTTTCTTTTTTTTATATATATATCTTTATACCGGTGCGTTTATTTGCTGCTTTGCTCCTGCCGTGCTTGCGTTTATTTGCGTGTTTCGATTTCGCTACCGGTGACAACACCTCTGACGCTTAAATTCCGAATGTTTATGGTGGCATTGTGTTTGTGTGTGTGTGTTTAAATAAAATTAAATTAAATTTTTTTTGTACCCACCAGAACTCACGCCGTAAAAACGAAACACTCCGCTCGCTGTCGGGCGTTTTAATCGGAAAACAATTGTCTTCCACCGCCGGCAGGAAATCCGGCCCGACGGAGGTTTACTTCTCGACCGGTGGGTGGGTGGCAAAAAACCCAATCCGGCGGCACTTGTTCGGGGTGTGATTTCCGCCGTTCCGTTTGCAAGACAAACGCTGGTAATTACCGTCATTATCGGCACCATAAACCTCGGCACCGGCGTTTCCGGCCCACATCGCTTGCGGATCTCCGTTTTATCTTCCGCACGGCGTGGAAAAGCGCCCGCGTCAGCACATCCCGCCCGAGTGGGCCACGCGGGGATGGCCCGAATCAGCCGTGTTCCAATTAATCTTGTTTACATGAAATCGCCCGGGCACACGCCGGGCCCGATCCATCACGTCCTCGAGTGGCGCCTGTACACGAGCGCATTTGTCTGCAGAAAAGACTGTATGTGGGTGTTTTTTGTTTGTTTGTTTTTTTTTTGTTTTCCAGTGCAAGCGAAGCGCACGTGTGTGCGGCCGTGCTTTATTTTGCGCTGATTCAGTGGAAAATCCTTCGGTGAACACTCATTACATCCTCACCCCGAGAGACACCCAGTGAGTGGATTCGGGGAGAGGGATAATGTATTAATGAAGATATCGGTATCACCGGTGTGGTACCCAAGTCCCATCGATCACTCGATTGAACCACTCGCGGTGCGATAGAGATAAAGAAGGACGGAGCTTAACTTATTATTCACCTGAGTTAATTGAACAGCAATCGGCCGATAATGCCGGTGGTATTATTCGGTTCAATCCTTCTTTTTTTTTTGTTTTGCTAGCAGCAGCGATGGAAATCGTTTAAAGTTCCGTCACAAGTACTTTTACAGCAAAATTTAAAGCACATTCCCGCTATAGAATGGTAAGAATTTGTTTAAAAATGTATCAACTTGCTCTTAAAAAATGATATTTTTTATATAAATTTAATATCATTAAAAGTTCAATTTACGATTTAATTAAAAGGAAGGAAGGACTTTTGTTTATTTTTAACATACGACAAAACGAAGAGTTGTAAAACTTGTAATTTCAATTAATTGCGAATAAAGTTATATGTTAATAAAAACTCGTTTCGATAATCTTTTTCTGAAAATTATTGGTATTGGTGTGCTGAAAATAACAAGCTCTAGCGTCCTCCAATGTACGTGATAGGTCGATGTACGCCAAGTGTACTTCACTGTCAAACGCTCGTTTTAACATACTTTAGACAGAAAAACTTTAGTGCGAAAACCAAGAAGCAAATTAGAGTTAGAAGGAAAAGGAAATTGTAGTATCAGGTTAAACCTGGAATTGACCTCACGTTTGAACTGGTAAAAACTCATTTATGTCTGAGTTCCGGCGATGTACCGATCCAACAAGAACATGATTTTGCGGCTTCGAAATCCCCGTCGAACCGGACAAGATGTTTCAGGTCGTGAAATCTAGCACACGTTTGTTCGAACCAGATTTAAACGGTGGGAAAGGTGCGTCGAAAGCGAAACGTTTCGACATTCGCCGTGGGAGAAGGAAGGTGTTCTTGGAGATCCGGTGATAGGTCGGTCATAAAATGGGCCTGTTTTGAACAAGCAGATCTGCCAAAATGTGAAGTATTCCCATGTGTGTAATACGGGAAACGGCTTTGTCGAACATTGAGTAAGCGTTCACGAGTTTTTGTTTAATAGAGTTTATTTTTAGTAACCCTCACTGACTTTAGTGTTTCCATAACGCTAAGCCCCAGTGTGAATGAATTGAATACAGTATTGATTTATTGTAATTAAATTGTGTTCATCGCGCCGCACACAAAAGTATTTTATTTATGGTTATGAACAAAAGGCGTTTATCGCTCACATCCCGAGATACAACGATAAGAGTTAGCAAACCGGCAATAAATCGCACACGAGCCAGCGAGTATAATCGATTTCGGAAAGTAAAAATGTTCCCCCCACCGGGTCGGGAATAAGATGGATCATCTTGAACAGGCGCCACCCAGAAACCGAAAGCTGCACATCAAAAGCGCCACGATGCTTCATTACGCATTCAAACCCGTTGTTTAGTTTCCTCTCACACAGCCGCACACTTCTCGGGTGTGTGTGCAACCGGCAGGTGAAGGGAACGGGGCGAATGCGAATGTAAAGTACGCCCGCCCTGTCGGGTACGAAGATTTATCGGAAACGTTGCTGGTGAACGTTTGTGCACATTTATTTTTTTTTTGCATTTCTCACATTCATTCAAACACACGAGATTGAAAATCTGTCACCAAATTCAAGGCGACACGTTCGGGGGGAGGGCCAAAAAAAAACGCGGTGCCTTTGTTTGCCAGCGTGTGCTCTTTTTGCATCCGATTTTCCTTTGTTTTTTTTTTTTTTTGTTTGCTTCTCATCCGATGCAGTTTCGTTACAAATGCATCGACAAAGTGGTCCGGATTCGGAATGTGGGCGATTGGGTTTGTGCGCTGACAGGTGTTGCGCTATCGGTATCGTTTTCCGTTCGCCCCCAAACCGAAATGAAACGCTGCGCTCCTGTTACTCTCGCCAATGATCCCGACGAGCGTTCCGTCGACGGACGTACGAGTTCCGCCATTCCGCTATTAACCACCGCGCTTGACTGCACCCATGCAAAACCAAGCCAAAAACCAAGCTGCAGCAACACCAACAGAAAACCTACATTCCACCGAGCACAGATCGATAATTGATGCATCGAAATGGTAGGTGAAACGATGGTTTCAAACAAAACAAAAGCATGGAGACATGAACACGGAGAAGTAGAAGGAAAAAAAAAAGGCAATAAATGAAATGGATGCCGTGTATTTAATGCACCCGCACGCCACGCCGCAAAGGGCAAATAAAATGTGCGCCAAGTTCGCGGTGTACGTGAAACCCACCGTACAGCGAAATATGTTGCGCAGCGCCATCATAATGGGAAAACCGCACGCTTGAGAGTACAATCTGTGGCCGCTGTCAACCGGGCTGTACCGGTTGGGTTTCGGGCCGCGAGTGATAATTACAGTGCGATGTGGTGGAAACGGGACGGCTTTATGTTGGTAATAATTTTTATTTTCATTGTCCTTTGATAGATCGGCTGGCGAAAGCAGAAATGATACGGACAATATTTCGTCCCGGGGAAAAGAAAAAAAAATTGTTGACCATAAATCACTCGTTAGGTTGCACCTAGTGGTGGAACTGGAACTGATGACTGATAGCTGAACTACCAGCCTGTGTAAATCCCATTTCGACAACATGCCGAAAAAAAAATTCAACAAGAAGACACGATCGAAATAAATATTCTCAAACCATGCAATTGCAAAATAAAACCAAAAGAATAGATCGTGATGAAATCCAATATGGCTCCTCATACAGATTCGAAACGTTTTTCTATTTCTTAGTTGAAGTAGAAAGTTTTAAACTCTCTGCCCACCAACACTGTTAGCTATCTGATAAAAAAAAGACTTGTGCTGCTACGATTATCACAGAACCTGAAACTGTTTGGCAGTATTCATAGCGAAGAGAAACTTCGTCGTGCCTTTCAGATACCACTACATCTGAAGGTGTAGAAGAGTAGAGAAGAGAATAGAATAGAAGCGACTCTGCACAAACCTATCACCAGAACTTTCGCTTTCGGGGCAGAAGGCGTATGAGAAAGAAGAAAGATATCCAACACAATCCCAATCACACACCCGACACAAGAACACGTAGTGGTACGGTTGTTTTGTTCCAGCTGACGTTGTGTGTGTGCGATAAAAAGACGTTGTATACGCGCTTAAAATCAAGCTACACACACACATTTTTAATTTTTATGATTGATAATATATTTAAAAAATAATAAGATTTCCTATTAATTCATATGTCATCATGCTGTAAAATAAAATTATTTAAATAATCTATTTTATTATAC
>JXWZ01003643.1:0-15569 GCA_000956215.1 Anopheles farauti No. 4
GCGACCAATGTCACCGTTGTAATCCCCATCGATTGATCGCTGACATATCAATCAGCGGGAGCAGCCGCACCGAACCTGCTGGTACGTCTGGCTGTCACGGGCAGCCATGGCGGTCAGCAATCCGGTCGCTTATTTAATCCAATTAAAAGCCACCGCGTGCCAGCGGCCCGGCCATTCCCGGCAACCCGCGGCAATTTGCGTGCCGGTGCTATGGAAAATTGGTGAAAAATGACCCGTGGTCGGTTTGATTGACGGACGCCGTCGTGGCGGACGACGAGGATCCCCCTTTCTGGACAACGGGGCAACGATGACTGACAGTGTCCGGTTTCCAGACGCAGACGGGCAATTTGAAGTTCGGTGGAAAACAATGGCGCACTGGAACTATGTCAACGCGGCTGTCGGTTAAAAGGTGAACTCTCCGTGGAATCGTTGACCGAATTAATGCACCCGCCAAGTGACGTCGAGGAGTTAGACGTTCTTCCATGGGGGGGAAGTGAGGGTGGGGTGAGCGGATGTGCGCGCGCGCCCGCGCACGCCCTGATGCCTCCAAGAGCACTTGCCGGCCAATTTCACCCGGTTCAATATTTACAAACACCCTCCCCTGGTGGGGTGGTTTGGTTTGGTTTTTGTTTAACCATAGCGCACCGTGTGCCTCATCCAAAGCTGTGCTTCCAAAGCGTCTGTGGACAAACAAACCAAAGCCTACTATGACCGAGCAGTGGCAGCAGCAGCAGCCCACGGGAACACCGCGAAATGATGAAGTGAATGATAAATAAACCCCGCGCACCCGGGTGATCGGGTGAAGGGGGAGGTGGATGGGCGGGGCGGGGGGGGAGAGGGCAATGATGTGTCGCTGATCGGTCAGCTTCTCTTTCCCGTCACTCACTCACACGCCAACGCCGGTTTCGCGTGCCCGTGGGAGGGGAAGCGCGGGTAGTGAGGAGAGTTTTTTTAAAAACAAAAACATAAACGAACAAAATAAATAATTCAACGCACGCCACATACGCACACACACACACACACATACAACGGCAACCAGTGCGGTACCAGATACCGGTTGCGTCTTGGACGTCCTCGGCCAGGCTTTGAAGCGAACTTCGCACCCAGAAGATGCTGGGAAGATGCGGTGCGACCGAACTCCGGCAAGTACTCCGACATTCCCATTTGCCCGTTGCATTCTCGTTCGCTTGTTTTTTCTTCCTTCCTTCCTTCCTTTCTTGCGGCGTGTCGTGCCCGAAATTGCGATGCATCGCGCGCATCATTGCGTATGTAACGCAAGGCGTAGGCCACCGGTCATGAATAAAGATCCGCACATCCTCGATCGATCAATCGAACGCAACGTGCTGGCCGACCGCGACTATCTCGCGAGCGCCACAAGAAATGGTTCGCGCGGCTTCGCCCAAAATTCGTCCACACATTTGACGACAATCGACAGGCCGGGGTGACCGAATATGGGATGGCGCGATTGGGGTTCGTTCTATTCGCACGCGGTGCGACCCCATTCGATGGGACGATTCCGGCCGGACAAAGATCTTAATCTGGGGAAACAGCAACCAAAACAAGGCTGTGAGTTTCGCTTTGTGGAACAATCAGACGGTTCGTCGGGGATGCAATTCTTCACCTGATGGAGACATTTTTGCGGAAGAATTCTACATTTTGTAGTCTGAAATATGAGGTGTTTATTATTGTAATGACTTATTGAAAAAATCCCCATCGGTAACCAAGATAAGATAATAATGAAAAGAACTCCCATTGGCATCTCAGTAAGACTCAGATATTCTGAGATATTTTAAAGTCCGGCCCTCATCCGTCGCATCATTTATATCATCTTTCTTGAAGGGGAAGATTTCGCAGATATTTTTGACTTGCAATAGTCCCTGACTTGCAATAGACAAAAATTCCTTTATAGCCATTCTCAAAATATTCTGGAGCGCGAGATTCTCTTATATCTCGCGCTCCAGAATATTTTGAGAATGGCTATGGCTATAAAGGAATTTTTGTTTCGACAATAGCCGAATATGTTGAAGAAGGGACAATAGATCTGAAAAATTATATAATATAGAATTTACCTAACCTAACCTAACCTTATCAAGAGTCAAAATTTGCTCGAAATAAATTTGCTCGTAAATATTTCAAATTATTCGGGAAACCTTTAAAAAATTATATGACAGTCTTTAAAAATATCCAAAGAATTGTTATCCTAGATCTATATATCCGGAAATATATCCGGAAAATGTTCTTCAAATTTTGGAACGGATTGAAAAAAAATTGGAAAGTCGTTCCAAAAATATTTGCGAAAATGTCAAACAGTTGTGGAACGGATTTAAACCTATTTGAAAATTGCTTCGGGTAAGCTCAAAATAGTCAGACTCTGCCTTGAACAATTTCACTGACGGAACATTTGCTCCATACTCTCCTTGAAACAATGCTCCACAAGCCTTGGAAACTATCTTGCGTCAACATTCTAATGGTACGCGGGCAGAATTGCCATTTGGCGATAATTTAGTCTGATTCACCCCGTCCCTCTACCCTTCCACTTGCACCCAACGTGTTGTGTAGTCGCACCCAATCAGCTTCAATTGATTTGCCCAATCAACTCTCATCAACCGTGCCCGGCACACGGCCAGAGCAAGTGAATCTATGGCACCGACACTTAACCTCACATTTCTTTTTTTTCCCCCTCTCACCACTCTCTTTCCAGACCAAAACTTCGACGGAGGTGAACAAGAAGGTGACTTTTTGGTTCGCGACCGGCGGTGCCGGATTCTGCGTCAGCCGGGCGCTGGCGCTGAAGATGATGCCGATCGCGGCGAGCGGCAAGTTTGTCGCGATTGGCGACAAGATCCGCTTCCCGGACGACGTTACGATGGGCTTTCTGATCGGTAGGTGTTACAAATGCTTGCGATTCTCCCGGCGCTTAAATATCTAACCACTGTCTTTCTTTCTTTTTTTTACCTTCCCTTCCAGAGCACATCCTGAAGGTTCCGCTGACCGTGATCGATGCGTTTCACTCGCACCTGGAACCGATGGAGTTCATCCGGCCGGAAACGTTCCACGATCAGGTGTCGTTCAGCTACGCCCGCATGCGCAACGAATGGAACGTGGTGAAGGTGGACGGGTTCGACCTGAAGACGGACCCGAAGCGGATCTACTCGCTCCACTGCTATCTCTATCCCTTCTTCAGCATCTGCCCGAAGTCGATACGGCGACGATGATGTTGGTTGAGACGTGGTGCCTCTCGACGGTGGAGGAAGAGCAGTAATCCAACGCGCCATATCGCCAAGATGGCTGCCGGTGCGGAAGCACACACACTCACACACAACAAGCAGTTAGAGCCAAATCAAAGGGAACAAGTCGAACGTGATGAACGGCAGTGTAGCAAGCGTGGGGCCGCTACCATTTACTGTTTACAATTGTAAAGCAAGAAAAAAAAAACAAAACTACTGTGATCGCGGAAAAGGAGGAAACATTGACAGGAGCTAGGAAAAGGCAATACTAAGGTACTAGCGTGTGTGACGTTTGTTTGATTTTTTTTTTTAAGTTAGAAAGTGTTTACTGACACCTAGCAAGCAGGGAAGGGCGTAGGGAAATGTGTATCGAAATGCAAACGCCACCCGAATGAAACGGGCTGAAATGTGTACATCCATGCGAGGTTAAATAATATTTATGTTGTACAGCTGACACGGGGAACGTGACAACGGCGAGAAAGAAGCATAATCGCTGGGTAAAAACAAAAGAAAACCACGTGTTACACAGCCATGCGCTGCATAATTTGTCGACGAGTCCGTTCGATTGATTATCAGTCTAGTCTGTAGTTAAGAAACGCAACGAATGGTATGTAGGCTACTCTACTCTACTAAAAGTCTTCCTCCTCTCAAGTCTTCCTGCGTACGAACGGGGCGAACTTCCCGTAGTGCGTAGTCCTCTCGGATTTAAAATCAAACTGTCCTTTGTAGCGTGTAGTCTCAACGTGTACATATCTCACCACTACGATTTAGGAGCGGAGGTTTAGCAGGTTAAGATTTGTTCAGCCCCCGTCTGATGGCGTGTTGCGAATATACTGTCTGTATAGTACTGTAAAGTTGTTTAAAACAAGTTGTAAACATGAAATAAACAGGTGATATCAAAAGTAGCACGAAATGTGTTTTGTTAGCCGGTGGTTACTGTAAGGAATGAAAGAAATTTGATCTTTGAATGACTAAAATGAAGTAATTGCCAGTAATGAAAACGTTTACTTTACACCGCTGAGCTCGTCGTGCAGTGAATCTTTGCGTTTTGTTCATTTTTATAACAGAAAAATAACATAATAATAACGTAAATAACGTATTACGCTCCAATTGCTAGTAAAGTGATGTTAATCTGAATCATTTTTGGTTTGATAAATGACAAAATTAAAACAAAAGCTTCAGTTTTCGTTGAAGCTTTTGTCGCTCCATAAGATCTGCTCGAGCCGAGCAGTTAAGTTTGTTTCAAACTGCTCGAATGGCAAACGGTCAACAAAAGAGCGAGAATCGTTGGTGCCTGCCTTGGTAACATTTTTACCATACAACATCACTTTATTCGGGTGAAAATTTCGATAACCATACAAATCCAAGACACTTGATTTCCGTGACGGGTACTTCAAAAGAAATGTAAATAAAATAAAAACTGCTTGAATCACAAAGGTAGTGTCTTTTTCCTGTAAGTCTGGTGATTTGCTCCTGTCACATATGATTGGGAAGGTGTTTTTGACAGCCGGCTCGGTTGTGTTTACAAATAATCACACGTGTGAATAGAACTGCCGCAGAACACAGAATTGGAAAATGGAAACTGACGCAATCTCACCTACGGAAACGCCCACGTGCACCATTGATCGAAGGCTACCAAACAAGACATACATCTCAGCATGGCGTGATAAGTAAGTGGAAGTTTTTTCGTTTGTTTCACCTCACAATACACGACTTTCCCGGTCGCAGGACTGAGTTTCGCATGGTGTACGAGAAGACCTTCAACAGCACCTCGGATGATATTGTAGCGAAGGAGGATGCGTTGCAGTGGCTGAACCTGTGGAAGGTCCGGCAGGTACATGATTTCCCCATCTGCGTACGCTGCACGCACCTGGTGCTCGATGCACAGGTATTCGATATGCGCTGGCAGCGTGGCAATCCTACCGGCGCGGAGGGTAACGCGACCGAAGTGAAGAACATCTACGCCGGTGCGTTTACGCGCTTCATCAACTTCCTTACCGAGGCGGTGGGAAACAAACGCAAGAGTATCGCCGAGTCGGTTCGCGAAATCGGAATCGAAACATACCTGGTGGAGTTGCGGCACCTGTGCGCCCACCGGTCGGTGTCGATATCGATCGATGTGTTCCGCCGGTCAGCACAGTACTGTATGGATTGGTTGAAGGGTGCGTACTGGGAGCGCGAGCTGGCCACGATGGCCCCGGTACGTCCGTCGACGGTGATGAACGCTTACGTGTCGGAAGATTATCGGCTGTCCGATGTGGAGGACCTGTTCCGCATGTACGACGCGATCATGGCTGCCGTCGTGCGCGAAGCGTTCACGCTCGACCTGGTCCGCGAGTGTGCGGAGCTGACGGTGGACGAAAAGCAGCTGCTGGAAACGAGCTGTGAAAAATACGGCACGAAACGGCTGTCGAACATTGTGAAGCGTTCGATGCGCGAACTGCGCGAACTGAGGCTTCCCCCGAATCAAGCGACCGTGAACGCGATTTGCAAGGCGCTGTTCGATATCTGCCGGCGTATGTTTGTCGACACGATTCTATTTGCCAACAGTGAGCGTGTACCGCTGGGCAAGATACACAGTGAACTTTTCCGTACACTCGCCGCGATCGGATGTCTGCAGACGTTCTTCGAGCATCTGATGGTGATCAGTGAGCAACACTATCCCGACGAGCTAGATGTTCGGCCAGTGTGGGCCGGCTTTTGGGCGCACCGAATCGCGGTCGCCTTTCAGCTGCTGAAACAGTTCAAGAAAACATGTCGTGTCATGCCCCCCGGTAAGGTGGCACGGTTTGGGGACGCAAACATCAAGGATCGCTTTGCGTCGAAGTGGTACCGACAACGGTTGGGTGCGGCCACCAACCAGCACATTATACTCGGGCTAACGATCGACAGCCCGTGGCACTTGACACTTTCCCGGGCGTACGTTTTGGCACGCGTTAAGGCAATGAACGAACACACGAAAGATGTTGTGCCGGTGTAAGTGAACCCCCCGCTTTAACAAGTATCGTATATCACTTGCTTCTTAACGTCCATCCCAATTTTCTCTTGCTTTCAGATTACTTACTCTTATCGAACCATCACTACCAGCTTCCGTGCAGCAAAAAGTGAATGATCTAACGCAAATCTACAACAAAGCCAACTATGCTCTGTACAACGATTGCCACAACAATAACCCCAGTGACACCAACACGGTAAAAACGAAAGAAAACGATGCACAACCGACCGTGGAGGAAGAGTCTAATGAGATTTACACCGCGGAACATCTGCTGGAGGCGCTACGAAAGAAACGCATCGCATCCTCCAGCTTCGCCTCCGAACAAAACGGAACGGTGCAATCGGATCCGTCAACTAACAAACGTAAACGACACGGACTATGGACGGAGCCGGATCCGTCCATCGAATGGGGAAGCTACCCGTTGGGGACCTGTCCCGCGCAGTTAGGAGGTGTGCATGTATGAATACATGCCAAATGGAATAAATAAATAAGAATGTTAAGAATTTGTTGTTTCTTAAAGTTACACTTGCAAAGATTTTTTTCAGTTTACATGGTAAAAGATTCGCATGCTAGATTCGTTCAGATGTAACACTTTCGGCGGTATTATCGCGTGACGAACGTTCGGTTAAATTCTGTCTTTACTTTCGCTATCCGTTTTTAATTCACGATATTTGTTACTATCCTACGCTTAGTACTATCACGAAGTTTTTGTTTTCATCCATTTGTACTTTACAGAGCGCAATGTGTACTGAAAATTTCATCCAAATATAAACAAAGAATACCACTGAACAAGTCGACGGAATATTAATTCCCCACATTCCGAATATGGCTGCTCTTAATCACTTCGTTGGAGCTCAGATACTTGATACTTTACGTCAGATTCTTTCGTAAGTGCATCGCACTTTTTGTTAAAATTTTAAATTGAGACCAATAGAACGACAGCAACTCACAGCGATTTGCTTATTTGAAAGAAGCTAAAACCGCGTTTAGGTCTTGTGGTCCGTATCGAAAACTACCCTAAATGGCTCATCAACTAAATCTCTGGTGGAATATTCAATGCCTCCTCCTCCTCCGAACAAAATGGGTCTCACAGAGACAGTTTCTTTTGGAAGCTTCTGTAATTATCCGACATAAAATGAAAAACAGAAGCCAAAACTGATTAGCTAAGAGGATATTAGGAACTAATCTCTTTCCATCGCATACGGCAATCATAAAATGTTCTCCAGAAGCTGACATTGCTGATCGTTGTCAAATTGTTGTATGATTTTCTTAACATAATAATTATACAAATGTGATGGACACTACTCCGTGCAATAGAATTGCGGAAGTAGCCTTCACCTGATATTCGAAACATCAGCAAAGCACGATGCTTTAATGAGATTTTTACACTGCAACAGCTCTCTCGCTGTAACATGTAACATATTTAACGTAAATTTGGGAAACATTTACAGAAAAATTATCAGTACAATACGCTTCCGTGATTTTAAACCATCTCTATGGTGCCAGCAGTACTAGTAGCATATGCAAAGATATGTAAAAATAAATTATTAAGTAACACAAAGACTAACAGTCTTGATGAGTTTCAATAAGAAAAAAACCTCTAGGTTTAGTTAGCCCAAATTTAAGACTTTGTGTGACCTAGTGTGGAGATTAAAAAATCGCATAGTAAAAAGGCCTACTTAATTATCTAATAAATAAAGTCCAGCGTTTCAAAGCTTCCGCTTCACCAGGAAGAGAAGCTCGACAATGGCACACACTAGCGATATGTATGGCCACTACTCCCTCACAGCAATCAACCGTTCCCTCACGGTCAATCCTTCGGCGGATGGGCCTGCCACACGCGCGACTGCAGCACGTGTAGTATGCCGCGCAGGATGTCGTTCTTACACTCGATTCCACGTTGAATCTCCCGCAGCGTGTCCAACTTTTCACGCTCAATCTCCAGCCGCTCCTGCTCGTATGTGCTAAGCCGCCGGAGGCGCTTCCGGTGCGGTGCTTCTAGCTCATCCACCGGTTCCTCCTCCACTTCTTCATCGTCCTCGAGTACTTCCTCTTCCTCCTCGGTGGGTCCGGTATCCTCCCGTTCTACCTTCGCATGCCCCACACCAATCTCGACCGGTGGGGCCACCACCGGCTGGCTCGGTATTTCGAGTTCCTCGTCCATCGGAAAAACGGTCACGAGCGTGTCGGAGAAATCTTCCGTCACCAGCACCTGGCCGACGGTGGCCGCATCAAGCTGCTGCTGCTGGTGATGGTGATGATGGTGAAGGTGATGGTGGTGGGGATGTGAGTTGTGAAGATGATGATGAGATGGATGTTGCTCCTGTTCGTCTTGCTGCTGTTGCTCATGCTCCTGCGCCTGCTGTTGCTGGTGTTGCTGATGGAGGTGATGATCGGCCAGCGTGTACGAAACGATCCCGGGATCGTCGAGAATTTGCTGGAACTTTTCAAAGTACGGCCACTTCGGCCGGGTGCTAACCTGCCCGGTAATCACTTGCTGGTGCATCTTTGCTCTTACCTGTGAGAAAAGCACAGAAAGAAATGTAGAAAAACATACACACACAAAAATCAGCGCACCAGTTGTCCAATCAACCTGTTCGAACGTTTGCTTTAGGTTGCGAAACTTTTTGTACGCAACGTCCCACTCCAAGTCGTACGCGTAGATCTTCTTAAATTTCATGCTGATCTCCGCCCACAGATCCTTCTTCTTGTGTTTGCGATCCTTGAACTTATCCTTCAGCAGGTCATACTCGTGCAGCAACAGCAGGCAACGCTCGTGGCTCCACTTAAAGTCCTGCTGCAGCAGCTGTTGTTGTGTTGCTGCTGCTGGTGCCGCCGTTGCGACTGCTGGATTGCTGAGTTCATTCACGATCGCACCCGCACCATCGATCGAACCGGCCACATCCTCCTCCATGGTACCGAAAACGTCGGCAACGATCGATTTTCAGCCCACAGCACTTTCACTTTCCACGCAAAACAGCACACTTGAACAACACACAAAACAATAATAATGCTTCTGCTGGCAAAAAAGGATGTCCAGCACAGCATTGTTTTGACAGCAGCTGTAAACGGGCAACCGAACCATCCGATAGATGGCGCTATTGATTACAGTTGGCACGGTCGATGTACCCAACGGTCAAAAATTTAAAATTAACTGTATTGTTCAATTGTCCTAAAAGTCCAAATTGTCCTAAAAAATCCTAAACGACTAATAAAATCTAACGAATTTTACCAACAACAAAGGTCAAAGGTATGCCTTGATTGAAAGCAATATCGTCGCATGCTTTGATCCATTGCAGTTTGGCTCACTCTGTGCGCTTCTTCGTACTTTAAAATTAAAATCCATCCCTATATTAACATGATACCTAGCGAAAATTTATCGTTTCTTTCAAAGAGCTGCATATTAAACAATAACGAAAACACACGAACAAGAAGAGGAAAGCTATATTTCAATCATAATCCATTTATTTTCTTGTATTTTTTGTAAACGAAACCTTAACATATACAGGTATTTTTTTATTAGTTAAGATACCAATATAATATAATTCATGTATAGATAATTAATTTATACCAATTGTGTGGTTGTTGTTGTTGCTGTTTTCAGTTTCCCCTTTCCCCAACGTTCTGTTATCTTCATGCTCTAGGTTTTTTTGTTTCTCATCGCCACCGTATTTCACATTATAATCAATAGTAATAGCTTGTTGGTTAGTTGGTTTTGTTGGTTTTTGTTGGTTTTTGTTGGTTGGTTGGTTGGTGGTGTTTGTTGTTCTGTTACGCTCTATATGCTAAACAATCTGTGCCGGGCGGGCACACAGCACAGTTGTTGTGGTTTGATTTGTTCCGAATTTTTGTTTGCGGCTTCCGTCGCACAACCGGCGGTCGAGCCGCGCGCCTTCTTTTGGCCCGTAAAAGTAAACACGAAACAACACTCACAAACAAACAAACAAACAGAAAAACCCACTACTAACCGAGAGGTTAACAACGGTTTGACCCATTTCTTGCGCTTTGTTTTTGTTTGATGTGTGTTTCTCTGTTGCGGTCTATGTTTAGCTTCTTTGTTTTTCCTCCGGTTTTGTTTTCCATTACACATTTAAAGTACAAATTTGGCCTAACGAATCGAACACCCCACACTTTTTGTTCATTTTTTTCTTGTTTACTTCTTTACATCCTTTTGCCCTCAATTGCTCCTAAACCAATTAGCCCATTTCTTGATTTACCAATCCTACTGGGGAGGGATTCCTCCGCGAGTACGACGATTTCGTTACTTTCCTAACAACCGTGCTCTGATGTACTGTGTCCACCTTCTTTCACCTGTCCCAGTTTTGCGTTTGCTCTTTTTCGTTTTATTTCTGCAATACAGAGAGTTACAAGTACAGCGTTACAGAAGAGATTTGTTTTTTTTTGTTTTGTTTTCTTTGTACAAGAACGTTTGATTGTTGTGTTTTTCTTTTTTAAATGTTGTGTATGTGTGTTGCTTACCTTAACCTTTAGCATTCCCTCTCATTGCCGCACATTTTGAGTCAATAATTTCTTGAAATTCACTACTTAAAAACGTGTTTTCACTACCTCAATGTGTTTGCCTTGTTTTGTTTTGCATGTGTTTACTTCTTGCTTCCGTCAATACGCTTTGCTACTGCATTCGTTAAACTACTTACGCGCTATTGATATCTCTAAGGATGTATATATAGAGGCATGTTTGTTGATTTGTGTGTCTGTCTGTACGTGCTACACTATTTACAATTTTATATCCCTTTCACCTCCCGCGGAGGATCGCGCGATGATTCTTAAAGTTCACAGGGAATCCTCTCCTGATCCTCGCCTGATCCTTTTTTACCATAATAATATATACCTAGCTTGTTTGTATGTGTGTGATCTCATTCATTAATTGGGTGAGTGTGTTTGTATTAATATATGCAATCATTATCAAACTATAAGGCCTTCTTGGGGCCCCGCTAATTTTCTTATCCCTCCTCCTTCTCAGCGTATTCCCCCTCCCTCCCACTCCCATCCCCTGTGTTTCCGTGTGCGCTATGGGGCGAGTGTGTTCGTCTCATCCTAAAATTTGTCTACACATACCTCTCATCATATACATTCGCCACCCTCCCGCGCACACGTACTTCACTTACAGCTTTTACATTAGGTGGTGGTGGTCGTGTGATAATTGAAGGATATCATATTTAAATATAAGTATCAAATAAATAATTTCACGCTCACCAACGGTCAGTGCGCACGTCAAAGTGCAGCGTGAGTCGCGAGGGAGAGAGAGAGAGTGAGAAGCGGCTCGAGCTACGCCTACTACACGACGACGATTTTAAATATCACCTTAAAAAGTACTGATCCTTACGATTCCATTTTAAATCACGGGCGTGTGATCGAGTGTGAGTAATGAGTGTTAAAGTGGTGGTGGTGGAGTTGGTGTGCGTGTGTAATTACAAATCACACACCTTCCTCGAGCATGACAATGATGATGATGATGATGATGCTTTGAGTATGCTCGTGTATGACATGTTCTAAGTCTAGTTCTTTTGTTTCTTGTTGAATAAATTTGTCTTCGGCTACACACTAGCTCTTCTTTCATTTTTTTTACTCCCGCAAGTATATTACCGTTGTCATTATTTGGTCGCGTATCCCCCGCTCGGATTCCACCCACCGCACACCACCATCGTGTTGAAAATTAGTTTATTAAAATAAAAAAAAAACGAAGTCGTCGTTCTCGTGTCGTCGTTTTTTCTGCCTACAAACTACTTTGTCTGCGTTAGTCACCGCCGCCGTTCGGTACCGGAGGTTGAGGATTGAGTGTTTCATTTAGTTTCACTATACAACTAATATTAGCTATCACTCTTACGAAAACTAGTGTTGTTCTCCCAGTTCGCTTACCGCCTATTTCCCTAAAATCATGCTCCCTACAACAACAACATCAATCTGCTTGCCATTGTTGGTGATTCATTGTCACGATTTTTGTTGGCTCTCTTTCGCTCTCTTTCTCTCTCGCTCTCTCCATTCGAATTACGCACTTTAATTAAATTACATACATCGAGAGTAAATCTCGATTTTTCGCCTCCTCTCACTTAAATATGTATCGCGAGCACAAATTGCATCCTTGTTTGTTTGCTTACTTGACAGTCGAACGATACTAAGATTTGCTTCTCAAACTAGAATAAATTAAACACTGTACACACCGTGCGGTGGCTTTCTCCAATATTGACTAAATCTTCATAGTGTGTGTGTGTGAGTAAATTACCTGCCGGCAATTGACATTTTTGCATTTGCGAGTAGTTAAAATTATAAACAAAAATGATTTAATTTCTTTAGCGTCCGTATCATGTTTTTTTCTTCTTGTTGCTATTTTTGGTTCGCCATTCATAGAGTGTGTTCGCCTACTTAGGCGTGACGTGTCGTTTGTTGTCACATTCCTACGCACACCTCTCCTCACATAGCTCTCATTCGTTTACCATTAATTTCATTGCGATTTACTTAATCCCTTTTTGTTTGTGTTGCACATATCCGTAGATAAATTTCCCGGCGTGTTTAATGTTGCGACACCATCTCAGTGTGACGTGTTCAATTTTACATGCGTGTATGAAACCGATTTATCGATCGATCGGAAGCGTAGAAGAGCTCTAATTGAATACTGTCACGGGGGGATATGGTGGTGGTGGTGGTGCTTGGAAATTTATAGCCAGATTAGCGAGAATCAGGTTACTTCATCAATTGCACCATTCCAAAAGCACAGAAGACATACATATACTTTGCAAATATCGTCAGTATTTTGTAAAAAAAAAAACACACACACAAATTTAAAATCCGTCCCAAAACGGAATAAAAGCGTTCCTTTTCGTGAGGACCAGAAAAAAAGGAACTCATATCGAAATTCAGTCCCAATAATCGATTGCACACAAAACGTAAGCAATATATACGATTGTACAGAAATATATTGCAGAATAATACTTGGAAAAATATTGCATGATAGAAAAAAGGGGAAAGTTTTTTGGAGGGAAAAAATTAATTATTTCCCCAATCTGTGACAAAATGCTCCGTTCGAATCGCTTTACCTCTCCATTCGCGTTGCTTCTAACAATCGGTAAGTAATATATACGTGTGTGTATGTGTGTGTTTTGTTGAATCCATGCTCCTAGGTTCGCTCTCGTATGGTCTCGCGTGGTTTATCTAATATCACAGACTGGATAAAGTCACCGGGTGTGAGTGTATGTTTTGTGTGTTTCGGGAGTCGTCGACGAGCTGCTGGGACGTTTAAGCCAGTGCAGCCGTCATGTGGTAGAGCTGCAGCAGCACCTGCACATGGATCGGCAGACAAGAGAGCCGATCGTGCGTGTTCGAGTCCATCGCCAGCCAGGACAGCATGTTGTACCCCTCCAGCACGTACCGCAGCACGTCGGCCGTAATGATCGAGTCGAGCGGATGCTCCGTGGACGATTGGTTCTGCTGCAGCGGATCGTCCGTGTTCTGCAGGATGGTGGGACTGTGCAGGTGAAGGGCGGTACGCAGAAACACCGGGCAGACGTTCTCCATGTGCGGACAGGACGACCAGAACCAGTCGGGCATGCGACCGGTCGGGGCGGTCGATACCAGGTAACCGATTGCCAACGGTTGCTGCAGCACCACACCGACCTGGGGAAAATGGCACGAGGAACGCATTAGTGGGGGGCTGTGTTTTACAAGAGGCTTCAACCAAAAAAAAAAAACGAACATACCTCTTCCGAATCCTGCGAACCGTACCCGTCCCGGGAGCCGGCACCTTTCGATCCACCCTCGCCGGGACTTTGCTGGTTGCCCTCGAACTGAGACGGACTGCCGGGGCGCGAGTGAGGCAAGGGCTGCTGATTTTTTAAGTCATCTACAAAGGTGCACCAAAGCGGAAAAAAGGTTAGGAGACGCAGTTCCATCGGCTGAAGTAAAGAGAAAAACACTTACCCCAACAGTTGAACATGTCCATGTCCATCATGTTGATGTCGTCGTCGTCTTCCGTTTCCAGTATGACCATGTTCAGGTCCTCACCAAGGTCCAAATCGGCGGCACTGAACGACGCCTGAGCCGACTGTGGAAGAAAAAAAAATTTAATAACCAAACCCCGATAGCGGTCATACATTCCTGAAAGCGCATCGCTTACCTGTGCTTTGGCGCTGGTCGGAAAGACCAGGATGTGCGTGCAGGTCGCGTCCTGCGGTGTGGACAGCGGCGACTGCATCGACCGCTGGCTGAACCGCTCGTCCGGCGTAAACTGGTCCGACATCACGCGCAGATCCGAGTCCGGCTCGAGCGTCACCAGGCACGCGCTCAGTATGCTCGGCACCGCGATCGGGTGCATCAGCGAACACTGTTCACAGATGTCCTTCAGGTGCTTGGACGCCCGCTGCAGGTTCGGTTTGCTCAGCAGCCAGCTCCATCCCTTCAGCTCGCCGTGCCCGATGCGCCCGATGCGTCCCACCACCAACCGCCACGGTTGCACCGTCTGCGAGATCAGCCCGAGTATGAAATCCATCAGCTTCTGCAGCCCGTACCGCCGTGCCGAAGCGCGCTTCCGCCGGCCACGGTTCGGTATGTCGATGTTGATGGTGACCGTCTCGAGAAACTCGCCCCGATCGTCCGTCGCGACCGCCAGCAGCCAGCTCTGGTCCTCGCTCAGGCAGTAGCTGCAGTACATGATCGAACACTGCTGCTTCATGCTCGTCTTGCCAAACGATTCCGTGTTTTCGCTCTTCTCGCAGGACCGCGCCAGCACGTACGGTGGTGTGTACAGCCGGTACGGTACCCGGTTCTTGTCGTCCTTCCGCTTGATGAACTGCTCCGCGTTCGCCGCCGTTCCGAACCCGGTCAGGCTCTTGACCGTGTTCATGTGAGCGAGGTATTTGCGGCTCTGGGAGAACACGCTCAGCGCCAGGTAACGCATGTGGTCACTCAACCGCAACCGGTTCCTGCTGCGCCCAAGCTCGAGGATGCTTTCGAGGGAAACAATCTGGCGAAATGGAAGCAAAAGCAAGATCAGTTAATGAATACGATACAGATGGAGTAGTTTCCCCTGGAACACTAATATTTTGGCAACTTTGAACTTTGATTTACTCAAATTACGGTGAGTGCATCTAGGTGCCATCTTGAAAAGTAACATGTTCGAAAATTTATTTTAACTTTTCCATTATTTCTGCCCATTTTTTTAAAGGCTAGAAATAAATATTTTACTTTTTGCACCTGATGGGAAGGAGTTTTTCACATCGATAACCTACCTGCACGCTGATGTTGCTGCGTATCGACTCCGGCACCGCATTCAGTATGTTCGAATAGCAGCGCAACAGCGATAGGCACGCCAGCCGCTCCACATCCGGCGAATCTTG
>JXWZ01003645.1:0-14972 GCA_000956215.1 Anopheles farauti No. 4
AAATTGTTACCATTGCTTTATTGTCAGATATTGTTTCCCATGTTACTTTGTTTAACTTTTGATTAAACTCTCTTTGCTCCAAAATTAGTTTACAATCGTGCACAAATCGTCATGTGTGTAAACCATGAATATTAAAAGATTTTCTTCGCAAAGAAAATCACCGCTTCCATCCGATTACTAAATTCTAGGTTAAGGCGGCTTAAGTTTTGTAGTTAGTGACCTTGATGTTCATTTAAAATATTATTATATTCTGTATTGCGTATTAGGTAGAATTACCCCAGCGAACTAGCATATTTGTAATATGCTTTAGAGATTGAAAGTTAGAAAATGTAAACGCACTATGGACGCTTCAGGATTGACCAAAACGGTTCAAATCACATTGGCACATCATTTTTTGTTTGTCATGCTTCAAATATTGAGATTTTTTTCACCTAACTTTTCAAATTTTTAAGCAAAAAATCTTTATTAATTTTACTTTTAATCATCCGCAACAATTACTAAAATTGTCACAACCATTTGTTAAATTATACTAAAGTTAAAAGTGAAGTAAATATTGTGATACATTTTTAAATGTGGTTTATACCACTAGAACAAGAGGCCTGGGCTGACAAACATGTACTGCTGTTTGTGTATGTGCTCGTGATGAAATATAGTGCAAAGGAAAAATATTTACCCACATCGAGTTTGTCCTTTCATTGGTGAAGTAATATCGATTTCATTTCAACAATTGAAATCCCATCCACTCATGTACTCGGGGTGTTTTGCAAGCAGCCAGCTCGCGCTAGAGCGAAAGCACGCGGTGATAGTTTGCAGAGAAGCCATTATTGATGCAAGATTAGTAGGGTAGATGTAGTTTCAACTGATGACAATAGCAATACTGCGACTGCAAACTTTGCGAGCGACACGGTGTTGACAGATTGTCAGCATTTGAGCAGCTTTACCAAACAGATTCGTCTACCAGGGACCCGGGTGGTCGTTTGGCTGTTCAGGTGTTTTCGAACGCGTCCTAGCCAAAGACGATAAACGGATACAGGGTTCTCGGTGGGTGGAGGGATGGTGGCTATACGGGGGTCGCCGGCGCGATTAGCTCTCGCGCGCGCGAGATACACAGCTCAGGCACGATGTGTACAAAGTGCTACAAATTATCATCCTCACCTCGGCACGGCATCGTGGCCGTCATTTGCCGCTGGGGTTTAATTGAAGACAACTCGCACCAGAGCGTGGCGTTTGCAAGGAAAAGCGAGCCCTAATTCCCTTATAATAGCAGCGTACGTGAGGCATACCAACGGTGCCGGAATAGTTTAGTGGAACACCAATTTCATCGAGACTGATTATGCGTTGCTCTTCCTGTGATTCTTCGTTTCCTTCGACGGATTGCCGTCGTTTTTGTTCCGCTAAATCTGATTGCTTATCCAATACCCCGTTTGGCCCGTTATGATAGAGCCGCCCTCGACCGGTTTGTTATGTTTATAATTTGTTTATTTTTTTTTCATTTCCAATTGCTTTATCTTTTTTTTTGTATTTTCCTGTACTACTGAAGGCTCTCGCCGTTACAAGGCACCAAGTAATCTGGCGCATGAATTATTTGTTTATATTCAAAATAAGTGAAGCTGACAGAATTGTTAAGAACAATAGATTTTTTAGATGAAATTAATACAAAATAACCCGTTTTTTAATTCTCTTTTAACATAGCAAAATTATCCGTAAATCAAAAATTAAATACATAGACTGCACTGAATAGCCACACAAGTTCCAATAGTATCGGAAAGTTAGAATACCTATGTTTTAAAACATTAGCTTGAAATGGCGATATAAATTCGACAATCGATAGACCGAAATCCGTGTGAAACAATTTCAATCGGAAGTTGAATAATATATAGCAGGCAGGTTATTTAAAATATGATTGCAGTCAGCTCGAAAGAATATAAATTTTGATAATGGTGTTGATTAGCATAATCAGGAGCAATCGCAATGTCGTCGTTCGCTAAACACATCCATGTTCGAGTAAAAATGGTTGTTGAGTTCATTTTCCTTCCTTACTTTCTCTTTTGACGTAATGACCGAAATCATGCCTGCTATTTTACAGGCTTAATAGACTTATTTATATCACCATAGCTGGTAAGTTACTTCTCGCTATGGGGAAGACTGTCCGAATAGGATCATGGTACCGGCCGTGTTGTGTAAAAAACCGTCGCCGCTTTCACTGGCGGTGGTGGAGTTCTTTTACCACGCATAATATAACCAAACTCCCTGTTGATCTATTTGTATACTATTATTCTCGTTATAACGTGTAGTATTTTCTAGCTTCAACAAATACATCACCAATGTTCTTGATCCAATAATGTAAATAAAAAAACAATGTAAATTATTGAAGAAAGTTTACAAAATTATGAAATCTTTCAAAGGAACAAATCAAAACAAACCATTTATTTTCTATCAATAAATAAAAGACACTTATTTCAGTTTTGTGACTTCAAACATTGTTGTGATTGTGATGGCTATCATGTTATGTCCGTAATGAAATGATTGTCGATGGAAAAATTCGATAAAATCAATCAATCGAATTGTAGCTTAGAGGCTAATTTTTTACTGCAATCATGCTCCAGCACCCATATTTTTTCTTCCACATGCACCTATAATAGCTGTAATGGTTTTAGTGTAAATTGAATGACGATAGTCTCTGTTTGCGTGTTTTTATTTGATATCCATACGCATGCTTTGTTTGTCGTGCTGACCCATATGTGTCGTTAGGCGCTAACGGGAGAGAGTCTGAAAAATATTGCGTTTTGTTTCATACATGCAAACCATACGTCACCCTGCCATAGCCTCTGGTCTACGGGTTGCCTTCATCCAATGTTACGCTGCGGATTTCCGATCCGTTCGTTCAATTCCTGTATGCCGTTTCATTTAGGAAATGGATCTTTGGAAATCTTTTTCATCGAATGATCATCGAATGGGGATGAAAATAAAAAGAGAGCACACAGTAGATTCGTCCATTTCAATTGAACAAATTTCTATTGAAAGATTTACAAACCGAACCGGTCGGATACGCATTGCATCGTATGCGCTTGACGCACCGCGTATATTCCACCGTACCACCGTTTGTATAACAATTCAAAAGTCCATTCCTCATTGGACATTCTGCAACTGCTCATTTTTCTATACGACGGAGAAATAGCAATGAGTGCTAATCCATCAATTTTAGAATTTAAGCCCGCCCGCACAATACGGGTACGGTGATTGGAGGAAAGGAAACGACAACGGTGATCAGGTGCGTCATTCGAACCGTACCTGGTCAGCAGAAGCGTTTAAATTGTATGGAAAGGAAAATGCATCAAGATCAAGAGCGTGCGTTCGAGCAGGGAGATTGAAATCGGCTAGTGTGTCCGAAAGAGATGCAATATTAGTGCGTAAAAACTAAGTTTACTGTAGACGCACTCGGTCGTTATGATAAAGTTGGTACGCTTTCATCGTGGACGGGATGGATAAAAAAAAAACAAAATGCCTACTACGTTTGTTCCTTTCTTTTATCGAGGATCAGAAATCAAAAATAAAAGTTTTCCGTTCACGATTTGCATGTGCACATTACGCGGCAGAATGTGCAAATTATTTTGCTCAGCGAATGGTGGGTAGGCAGAAAGTGCGTTGAAATTGAGTGTTGTTAATATTTCCGTAACCATTATTACTAATACCGCTACTACTAGCCGATGCCGTTCGTATGTTGACGGTGATGGTAATGGCGAAAGGACCTTCCACTGCGTGATGAGGGTGGTAAAGGACTTCAAAAATTATTTTCCTTTCATACATACCGCGTTTCCGCCAGTTGGTGCAGACTTTGGTTCAGAACGCTGACCAGGGCAACGCTTTCGTCATACTCGTCGCCGTGCGTCGTTGTGCGTCGTCGTTGCAGCCATACGCATTTGCGCTAACTCGGAACTTTTCACGTGCTGTTCGGTGGTGGAGATTTATTTTTTCTCTCATCTTCAATTAAAATAATTGATCCATAATTTATCCCTCCCGTCGTCCGGGCGATGAAGGTGTATTGGTATGGGGCAAGGGAAATGTGGAAAGGAACGAGTCCACGTTCATGCTCTACGAACGAATGAACGAACGAACGAAAGAACGAACTAACAGGCTTATCGATTGGACGGAAAGTCAATACTGACTAAATCACTCTTTAGTGCTGTTTTGAACTAGTATGGTCTTGACGAGGAAAGAGCAAAGGGATCATTTTTATACGAAAGTTAATAGTGCGCAAATTTTCTAATAAAGTATTCAATTATTTTGAATGTTTTTTTTATTTTTTCAAATTACATGCCCTGTCAAATTCATTGTGATTTTGGTTGTTGCAATTAATTTTAATTTTTAGATATTTTTTAATTCTGCTTTTTTTTTAAATATTGATAGAATGTGTTATTTTAAGCATATTAATTTGCTTATTTTCAAATCACGATTTTCTATGGTTTGTTCGGCTTTAAACGCTTATGTTTTCAATTCTTGTTTCTGAGCTATTATTCGTTTGTTTAGTTTATACTGTAGGTGACTTGTTAATAAAATTGATTTTTCTCAACCATCCTAAACTATAATCGAATAATTTTTTTTATGCGATATGTTTTTTCAGTCCCATTTTTGCTAGAATTTAACATTAAATGATTCGCACATTTTTTCTAGAAAAGTTTCCATTTCTATGAAATGCTCGTTCATTTTAGTCGGATTTAGGCTTCTGTGTTGTTTACTCTTCAACTCACCGCAAATGCTGTTGTGCAAATGCACTCTTTTAAAGCTGCTGATAGACGACGAAGGGGCGACCGTGAGAGAGGATTTTTATTTCCCTTTAGCTCTCGAACCATCGAACGCATCGCTTGTTGATGATGCTATTGCTTTTATATTCTCTCGTACATGAAGCTGCATGCCACTCGCTGTTATCTCGCTGCTACCCATTCCTACCACCTACCCACCCGTATCATCATGCTCAAAATAGTCGTTCCTCCAGCATTGCGTGTTCGCGTACGATTTGCCGCGTCACATGCATCCTGCGTGCGCGGGATGCATTTCGAACGTATGATCCTGGGGATAGGATTAGTATATTTAAAAAGATTTTTCGCTCCTCCCTACGCCCCGGGGAATGTCTGCGCACCCGGCAGAGGGTTCACTCGGCTCCTCATTATCCTGTCAGATTTTTTTTTAAATTTTTTTCCATTCAACCCCAACCTGCCAACCGTTGCCGTTTTGTTCACAATTGCAAAAAAGCAAATAGTGCGAGAGCGCTATCACATTGCGTGCGGGTGTAGTGCGTCGTCTAGTCGGGGTTGGTTTTAATACTCTTTTAGTAAGACTCTACAGGAGTAGAAGTAAAATCGATAGTGGTTGTAGTGTGTGTGTCTATGAAAAATGAAAAAGATATTAATTTTATTCTACCTCGATGAGTTCATGACCTACATCACTTGAAAACTATATGAACTTTTTCTTAACCAGAACTTGTAATTTATCATCATGGATTCGCTTTCATACTTTTCAGACTAGTTGTAACAGATGCCATTCATAAGATTTCTAAGAAGCTTTGAGACTTGAGATGTGTAGGTATGACTGCAAGTTAAAAAAGTTAAAAAGTACACAATATAGTTGAATCCTAAATGATTTTTTAAATGTGCATATAAAATAAGTTCCAAAAATTAATTTGGTTAATATGTCATATCGAATTGTTTTTAATTTGTTGAGAAATTTTAAAAGTAAGAGAATAAATAGTCAACAATTATCCATATTACATGCTATATATTGTTGAAATATACGAGGCTTCGCTTCTTTTTTTCATGCCAACTTAAGTAATTCCTTCCGTTTTTACAATCAACTAAACTTTTTTCTACCAACATAGTAGAAAGCTAGTGCTAGCTAGTGTTTTATTCCTCGGAAGGAGGAGAAGATTTAGATGGGATTTCAGCACCGGTCCTTGAGTGTGATCAGCAATGCTACAACTACACCATTGGTAAAATAAGCATATATTAGTGAAAACATGGTTGAACACCTCAATTCAGTGAAATAAAATATATAAATTGCTTTTTATTATAATTATTACCCAAAAGAGATTTCGAAGTTTTTACTGCATGCATGTGTTCCGTGAACAAAATTTGGATAATCGTTGTAGGTGTGGAATGCAGACTTATAATTATGTATATTGTAAATATAAAACATGTTGTTTTTAAAGATTTGTGCAATACATTTATTGCCTGTCCACAGAAATTCCTGCTACGATTTCTTCGGATGCAAGAAAGGACAACCCAGCTACCGACGGCTTAAGGCTGCAGCGTCTAATTGCACTAATTCGATTACCATCCGGAAGCCTTCCTTTCATCTCGCGGTGGAAGGTAAATTAATTTTAACCGTGCGTTGGCCATTAATTTGGTTACGATACCCGTATCCTCTGAACCCATGAGTCGTAAAACTCGCCAACAGCGCACCGTTAATTATGACCCATAATGTTCTTAATAGATCGGTTTTGTCTCACACTCGATTGGGGGAAAACGCTGTATTGACGAATGGGACGCCACTCTACAGGTGTTGAGGGTCGCTTGTGAAAGTGGCAGAATGGAGACAGCAATTCCGGTATCCCTTTACCGCTACCCGAAACGTATTTGTGAGGATGCAAATGGATTCTGGATAGTTTCGCATCGGAAAAGTTTCCCACGCATGGGTTGACCATGGTAACACTGCCTGCGTGCGATATGATGATTATGATTTAAGTTATGCCTAACTAACAAAATTTGCAACGGAGGGGAAAGTCTGAAATTAGATCATAAATTCAATTTGCTTCTTGAAGGTACAATGCGTTGGGTTCGATAAGTGCTCCAGAAATCACTAGAATATACTAGTGAATCATATGAACTCAAGGCTTGTCGCATAGTATGTTTATTAAGGACAGTTGTTCCCCAAATATTATTGCTTCGCTTTTAAACAATCTTTTTTTTTTCAATATTTTAAAACGTTTTTTTCTGTCGTTGCAGAATGGTTTGAAAATATAAATTGAAATTTAGAATCTACGTACATGGTACATCGAAGGGCAACATTTTTTCAATACAACACTTGGTTAAAGTACCCCTCGCTCTGGATACCAACAAAGAGTAGGAAAAACATTGAGGCACTCTTTTTTGCTGTAAAGTATCAAATGCGTTATACCAATACCTATCCTTATGTATACAGGCACGTTGCTTGGCAAACAAACCCTTTAGCTACCGATTTGAAGGCAGCTCGGTTGGTGAAGGAAGGAAGAAAGGGCAAGGGATTGTGAGGACGCGGGGATTTCGCAAACGCAATGAACTCTACCAGCGAGTGCTCATTAGCGGCTAAGGCACTGGAAGGGATTTTGCGTATTCGCATCGTGCTATCGATCTGTACGGGCTTACGCACAAGCGTGGTCTGGGCCTGAATGTTACAAACGAACCGTTTACTTCAGCTTGCTATGGTTAACCTCAAATGATTATTAAAATACACCATCATCCTTTCGGTAGAAGCGCTAGGTGCCTCAGTGTGCATTATATTTTTTTCCGACGATTCCTGTCTGCAATGTCAATGACCTTCGTTTGATGGAGAGCCGGGTTTGGCGAGCATGACGATTGTGAGAGCACTGAGCTCACATTAAACGGTGGTTTATGAAATCGATGAGCCGAAATGTATCAATCAAATCTGTATTATATTGATCCATTTGTAAGCTATATGCTACGATAGTTCGGTTAACTTAAATTAGAATATAATGAATAGTTTTTGCAGTTTTGTACGTTATTTTTTATAATTTGTAAAGGGAAATTTATAATCTGGTATGAAAGATAGGAAAAAAATATGTAGTATGTTTTTTACAGGCATAGATTTTGCCTGTCCAAATATCAGCATCGTCATTTGATGAAACAGTTTTTCTTTCATTTAATGAATGTTAATGAATGTTGTACATAAAGGGATTTTGCTTCTGACTAGGTTTTAATACGTTTGATGACTAATATAATGATTTTCTAGGGCTTTGCTAGTATTACGTGATGGTTTAAGTTGAAACTCTTAAGGATTTCAACAGTGATAAAAACTGATTTAATGTGTTTCATAACTGCCGGGATATGACTTCACCGACTCTGACAGCTATGATTCATGTTGAATAATTTATTCGGTGCAAAACATTTATCAATTGTTTGAAATTAAGCATTTTCAAAATAAGCTCGTTGTTATGTGGGTTAAAATGGCGTGCAGCTATGTAAAAAATAAGTAAATAAATAAAAAAGAACGAAAAACTGTCATGTTCAACGTATGTATCAACACAAATGGAGGGCAAATTATTACCTTACATTAGATATTTTTTCTTCTATTTTTTTATTTCTTTATTTCTTGGTAAACATACTCAAGACGTTGTCGCTAAAAAGAAACTGCTTGTATTATTATCTGAAAACATGTTTTGTGAACATGCTGTGTGCTAAAAACTCTACTTAATTGCAGCTACTGAACCATTTATCAATGTATAATACATCAAATGTAGGTGTTATCTTCGTTTGCTGTATTTGCCATCGACTGAACCGATTAAGAAATGATTCACGAAACATTTCGAATTTATTAATTGAAATGTTTCACTTTTTGGAGAAAATTTGGTACGGTCATTAATAAATAACACCATTCCACACGATCCATAATTTAAACGTTAACGCATACACGTTTCGCGTGGAGTAGCAATTTAACGGCACTCGTTTCTAAACAGAGAGCGCTTCATTACCTGTTCGTCTTTTCTCTACTTGCTTTACGTAGCTGCATACAAGCAAGTGCACCAGAAGCAGGCTCTGAAAATGGTCACCAGCTACGATGGTGCGTTTTTGCTGCGTTTCGTCCGCCTGGCTGAGTGGATTATCTACGCACACGAATCGCGTCGTTTCGCGGTACCGCATGGACCACACGCAGTAGAAACGGTTGGACAGTGTTTGTCTGTGCGGAACATGCGACAAAGAGTGGTGCGTGAAGTGAACGCGAAGCTGCAGCCTTTACAGTGGTGAGGTAAAGTGAGTCGATATTGGTACCATTTATGGATAATATAAAACATAGATGCAATTTGTTGCCTAAGCTCGCGAGGGAAGCACGAGCTGGTTTGGTAGCGAAGAAATGTGTCATTTTGTGTCAAGCTAAGCAGTGAGGTATTTACCAGTGCTACCAGCGGAAGATCGGGTGGACAGAATGAGATGGTAACGAAGTCAATTTGCCAATCATAGGTGATTTGTGAAGAATCAATTACAGTGTCGTGGGTTTTATTTCCTCACACTTTTATTTGCTTAAGAAAAGTCATCAGCATGGTTGGTTTTTGTGAACCACTGCATAAGGGTGCGTTAAAATGCAATGTTAACAGTTTTTTCCGAATTCCAATATGATTTTCCCCCATCTATAAGAACCCACGTGCAGTGAAGCATAATTTGTTGTAGATTTCATATCACTGCTCTTAGTGCGCTGTGTAGTGAGCGTGATGCATTTCGACAAACAACATGTACATGCCACATACCGAAAGGCCCAGGGGGGAAGGGAGCACGGTAGAGATTTTAATTTCAAGTCATCGAAGAAGGATTTGGTGCGACATGCGTGTGATAGATCCCTTGGCTGCAAGCAATGCCGCGTAGGCATCGTTAGCTCAGTGTCTTCGGTGTGGCGCAGATGATGATGGTTTTGTTTTAATATCAATAGCATTTTTGAAGAGCACCCAGCCTCACGTTGATTATTTTCACGATGACGGTTTGTCGAGTACAAAAATATTGGACGCAACCCACCGTCGGCTGCATGGCTGGGAAGGCTGTAGGTGCTGAAATTTTTCTCGAATTGGAAGGCTCGATCGAAGCAGACATACATCACCCGGAAGGAAGAGTCGACGATTTTCTCAACACTAGCGTTGCATCGAGCGGGCTGTCGTGACACCCAGTGGTCTGTTGGTAGGTCTTGTCAGCAGTAATGATTATGCTCATCCATCCCGAGTTGGTGAAGTATACCATTATGGAATGCATAATACGTGCAGCTGTCTACGAGCGTTTCTCGTTCTATCCATCTGGCGGCGGTCTACGTTCACATGTATGACAATATGGCTCTAGAGCTATGCGTTATTAAATTTGATTTGCACTGCACAAACCTAAAAAAAATCATTTGGATGTGTTACTGAACATTTTCATGTTTTATTTTAATGATATGTTTATAAATCTATTGTGTAAAATAAAAATTTAGAACAAAAGTTGGAATGAAATGAACGCATCCGTGTATCCGTATACGTACAGTGCAGGAAATGTTATCTTTATTTTTCTAAAAGCTAGCCGCACATGCATAACAATTATTAAAGATGGAATTTATTTAAGCTATTTGTTTCATTTAATGTGGTAAACATTATGTACGTGATTTTTTTTTATCGTTATTATTTTGTAAGCTGCGCCTTAAGATGTGCTTGTCTAGTCAATTTTTTATTGATATAATCGTTCGATCAACTTTGTTTTGCTCGATGTGCTCAGTAATGTTGTATCTACTAAGTCTTACCTAAAAACGGTTCGCAATACTTTTAGTTTTCTATTTTGGTAAAAGGAAGTCAAGATACAATAAAGAGTGTTTGTAAGTCGATCAAATAATAATATATTTTTAAAAAAATCGCCATTCGGTTTGAAGCGCGTTTAAAAATGCTAAACGCACACAAATGAACAACATATTCCTTTTGGACGCTGTTTACAAAAGCAGAACCAGCAAAAAATCTGCCCTTACTTTTACTTTCAAAGAACATCATCCAGTTGTACTTCCTGTTTCGGCAGAAGAAATTATGCGCACAATTTTACGTTACCGCACGTAACGAAACACACCCAAACAAGCACACTGCACATACGTATTCAACGAAACAAGTAAAATTAGTGCCTGCAAGTGAGTGCAGCCCGAATGTGCAACGCCGCCGTAATGGCAGATGCGATGAAAGTAAACGAAAAAAAAACAAAAAAACAAGAACGCTGTAAACTGGCGGTATACCTCCTGGGAAAGACCTTGAGGAATGAATAAACCAACTCGGGTGCCAGTTTGGTGGAGCCAGCGCACAACATGAGGCGCACATGCAAAAAATAACAACAAAATGGAACAGGGCGACGATGCCAAAAGAGAGAAAACAGCCGTCGAAAATTGCATACAGACAGATAATCATCCGGAAAAGGCAATTGCAGGCTGGAGACATACTACGGTTTGGTTGAAGGTAGCTTAAGCGCGTCGCTGATTCGGGGGCGAAGCATGCAGCATACACACGGCAGCACCAGACCACATGCAGGACCGACCCCGACCATAATGGGCACCGGGGCGGCTGCTGCCCGAAAGCGGGAAGAAGGAACAAATTGTCCAATCTCTTTGGCGTAAAAAATGAGTACTTCTTCAAGGTTGCCGAAAGCATGAGGGATGCGCGTCCGGTCGGGGAGGGTAAATAGGAACATCGGAACAATCAGGCTGCAAGTCGAAAAAATAGCTGGAACGCTGAGATTGTCGTCGCACTGTCGCTGGGTGTTGTTTTGCTGTGAGAGCGGAATTGTTACTTGACGTGTGCGTTTGGATTGTTTCTTGCGGGAATCATTTCGTACGCAGAAACGCTTAACCATGCAGACTCGTAAAGCTTGGGCTGTAGTGAGGGCACCAAAATGATCCGTCTTTACATTTGCAAAATTTATGTAAATATTTGCAACTAGTTGGCTGTTCTATTTGAAGGAATTTTGAAATTGGAAAGGAAAGTATTTTGCACATTTTATGCATAATTAAACATAATTCATGAGACAAAGAAGTGTAAAAAATGAAGTGGACGAAGAATTTTTGTTTTTTTTTGTTTTTGTTGTATTTAAAATCATTATTTGTAACAAAAAAAAAATCATTCACAAAATGCTAAAAGATAGGAATTTCATTCAAAGTATTTGCATCAAATAAATGTAAAAAATCGGAAACAAGCTTTACCGTTAAATAAAGTAATAAACTTCATCTACACTTATCAAACGGATATGACTGAAAATACATGAAAACACCTCAAAGTCGTTCATGCATCTTTAACAAAATTATCTGCCCTATGCAAAATAATCATGTCTAGCATATAACAGCTACGCTGTAGTGTTGTTTATATAAGTTTAATTATGTCTATTTATGTTAGCTGCAATGTAACCTTATGTTGTTTATTCATCAGATACAAGGATTGAGTAATGTGTAACAGTGTATGTCTTCCTACACAAAATAAGTAAAAAAAAACTATATTAGATTGTTTGTAACTTCAAAAACAGTAGAAATGTGTTAAGAAATTGTGGTTAGAATCCAAAAAACAAAAAACTGTCAGAAACATTACGATCATTAAAGCGATGTATTCTAACACTTGCCCATTGGGCGCGGTTAGCTTCCCATCAAATCAACCGATAAGTAATCGCGGTACGGTAGCGAGCTTTGCGGGATGACAAGATGCTTTCGTCTGTTCAGTTGCCAATTTCCCCACCTCGAGGTGTAAACGTACATGCAGCTGAATACACCTACGCTAAAATTAGTGGACGTATTCGATTCTTCCCACGTGCACCATGTTTGTCTACTTCGGACGGCCGGCGATCGGCGGTGAATTCGATGAAATTGCGACAATCCTCTCGCCCTGCTGTTCCCGTTCGCCTTGGCAGTCGACTGTCCTGGCAATGGGCTCCGGTCAAGGTGCCTCGGATTACGACGGGTTTCGGATGCTCCGAGCAACGTCTGTCTGTCAAGCTTAATTTAATTACAAATTCGAGCGTAGGCTAAATGGTGCCCTCCGGGACAGGTCTAGGGCGGCAGATTGTATGGGCAGTGCATCGAATATCCTTCGGTGAAGATGCACCTTCAGATGATCGAATGTTTACAGTGTTACACACCCAATAAAAATGTCCACAGGCGCGGGCGTCCGCACACATGCACTCACACACACGCGGTTCAGGTCAGAAGACATTGGATATTTCTTAAGTATTATGATGTTGTATGCAAAAGAGAAATAAATTTGAATAGCCTGCTTTGATACAATATTATACCGAAAGATCCTTTGAACAAAGTTGAGCAAAAATATTGAGAATAAATAGAAGGGAAGAATATGCTTTGCTAAAACATATGTTTTATGACACTCATGGAGCACACTTTAACCATTGTAATAAACATATTTAAATCGAATGCATTGAGGAAAATATTTAATTTTCATCATATCTGTGATGAGAACTGCCCTAACAGGCTGAAAACGAAAATGATTGATTAAGTTATTCTTAACATAAAAAATTTGATCAAATTATTCTTAACATCAATAAAAAATCTGAAATAGTATCTAAATAGTGCATTCATAGTTAATGTTATCTATGTCCATCTAAGGTAGTGCTTATGATTACATATTTTTTCTTCCTGGTCATATTGCTGGTATATTAATTAGTATCTACAAAACCTATCGAAATTTTTACATACAAAGCTGATTGAAATTTTCCTGCTTGTGAAGAAAGTTAATTTAAGCTTTTCCACAATTTGTTTTTGACAACCAAAAACTTGTTATTAATTGAAATTATTCGGTTTTGAAATAAAAAGTAAACAAAATTTGAATATTTTTTAATTGACAGTAATAAATGTTTTTTAGCTTCTCGAGTTCGATCAGATTTTGAATATATAATTTTACATAATTCAAACAGAACCGTATACGCATCTCTTCGTTCTTGATTGTTATTATTTTGCTTTTCCTGACTTCTTTTTGTAATTATTTTTTATGAAAACGGCCACCAATTGCGCCACCGTCTGCCTTGCCCATTCGGTGTAGCTTACTCATTCAGCTCTTGCCCATTCCCGTAGCACCCTCTGAAAGGCTCGCTCCCTCAAACCCGGAATAGTTTATCGCCGACGAAAGCCAAATGTGGGGATAAGGGCAGGCATCCCTCGACGCGCCATCCTCGCGCAGCGTGCAAACAAATGTGTGTAGTTCCACTTCCTGTTGAGTGCGCAAACATTCTTGCGCCAAAGTAAAACGCATTTCGCGCTGCGAACGACAGACAGAAGGGAGATGCGAATCGCAACGTCGATCCAGCTTTGGCAGTTTTGCTTTGGGCATGGTTTCGCCGCTCCGAAAGCGACTGGCCTGACCAGACATCCGAAAAAATGGCTTGGCCTTGGTCATGCTCGGTGCCGTTGTACTCTGTTGCATCTTGCTGCATTTCTGGCCACTTTTGGGGTGTGTTCGGGGTTTGCTCGGGCCACTGAACGGGGGAGAAGGTGGAGAACGAGCGCTGCACAGGGCACTGTGTCTTGGTGTGGCTGGCGTGTAGCTTAAGAGGCACTGAACGAACTGAAAGAGTCCGTTTGTGTGTGTATTTGTAAGTGGCGGTAAGAGTTTTCTGCCATGCGACTGCATCTTTATGCATCTTCGTCTGATGGAGTTTCTGTTGCTGATGTTGTTGTTTGTTGGTTCGTTTCGCACAAAAGTTAATTTTTATTTATGAGTTTCTTCGTTGGGACTCCCGCCGTCTGGCGCATTTGCGTCGCAGTTTGGTTTTGCAGCGTTGTTTCGTATCATTTTTTGTCGATATACGTAGTTTTTCGTTTTTGTGAGGTTCTTTTTATGGTTTACTTCGCATCGACGATGGGGGCAGGCAGGCGACTCGCCTACTGCAGGCTTGCAGCCGGCCGGGGAAGAACGAACGTGTGGAATGAGGAAGAATGTTGGGTTCGTTTCTTTATGCTTTAAGCCGACAGTGAAGACGACACCGACGACGTCAAGATGACGACAGACGAAGTAATGGCCACCAGTGTGGGGTGGGCTTAGAGAGGGGGCACTGTACTGATGCGTGTCGCTATCTCATTACGATGCATTCGTTGCTCGTGGCTGAGTTTGTGTTAGTTTTGGGCTTCGAACAATCAATAGCAACACTATTGAGCATTTGTTGATCTAATGAGTTGTAATTTGTTAATAAAAGGGTTAATAAAGATAATTAATTATTTACTATGGA
>JXWZ01003647.1:0-30739 GCA_000956215.1 Anopheles farauti No. 4
TTTTGCGCAGAAAGAGTGTGGAGCAGATTTGACGTCTCCCACGACGCCAACTATGGTGCAATAGAGCAAAAACGAGCAAAGGGAAGTTTACTTTCGTGCTAGCAAACTTTCACACAACTAACCTGCTAACGATTCCCAAAGAATATTCATTTTAGTAGGCACTGCAACCGGAACACGACGTTACCCACAACAACATAACTCACTGATTCAACCAGTGTGAGCAAGGAAACAGAAAGGAATTGTCGAATGGGGAACAGAACAGAACAGACAAACCGATAATTAGTGCGTCGTATTTCGCCACCAAACCGGATTCGCATTAGACGTAACCTGGCGTGCAACAGGTGGATGTTGTTTTTTTTTTGGGTGATAGTCGTCTTCCGTTTCTTTGCTGCGGGTAAGTGATGCGCATGCGATTAGAATTTGTTAATGGAACACCAGCAACTGTGTACTGTTTTTCCACATTCTCTTTGGATTTTTCGATGAAACATTTTTCGTTTCCCCATACGATGGAGAAGCCTTCCAGGTGCAGCGGGGCGAACTCATGGTGAATGCACACGGAACAGTTCACAATATGGGCAACTTCGGAAGCTGTCGCTTTTGTATCCGAGACACCTAAAAATCGTACACTACAAATTATCACAATTCTTACCTTCTCAAGTGGAACTGGTCTCCCGGTGTGTGCTTTCTCCACTGCCAGACTGCTTATCAGCACTTGACGCGGCCGAATGGTTCACGCTAAACTGACCACCAATCAGGCGGATTGTTGCCTCTGGTTCTGCCCTGGCGTGACGAAGGTCTGAACTTTGCCTGGCACTGCACGTTGATTGTTGCGTCAGCCGAAGCGACCTTTCCGCTGGCCCCACCAACCGGAAAAAAATATGAAGATCACACGTTCCTCGTTGGCTGATGGGATGATTCCGATTCTCAGGAAAGAAATTCACGGCAGCTGCGGTACGATGGTGACTCAGTGGCAATTATAGCACCATGGAGTAATCGTTTCGGCTCGTTGATGGTCTGCTTTTAGGTAAGGGCGCGATATGTAAAAAAAAAATTATGACTAAGTTTGAGATTCGACGCGACACGAATGAGATTCTGGTTCCGTCGTCGTGGAAACCGCGCCGCGGAGGACCGTAGAATATGTTCGTATGTTGTTTTTTATGCTTGCATCGCTTGAAAGATTGCGAAAGATTCGGTTTGTTTTTATACCTTTTTGACAGCCGTGTGTGTGTGTGTCGTGCATCTCGCTCTCGCAAATATGATGTCAAATCATATGTTGGTATTAGGCTGTGGATACACTAGATGTAAACAATTCGGTTACGATTCGATTAACCGTGCTATTCAGATGGTTGGTTAAAAGCAGTTGATTAGGTTTTCTAGGACTTATGTACACCATAATTTATTAATAACAATATTTTTTTCTCATCAGATAAATTTTTCTGCATCGAATTTGTGTACTTTATTTATTACAGTAAAAAATTGTAGGTTGTATAATGTGTGTTGCGCTTCCGCTTACGCCGCTACATTCAATTTTCTATTCCTCTCCGTTCCACACGGTTTCCTGAACTTCTTAATCACACACGCAAACACACACACTCATAGGTTAATCGCACACGCTAATCGATCACGCTTAAATTCGAAAAAAATGTATCGCATCTGGTTTCGTTCGCATTTCAATGGCAACTTGTATCAAGTTGCTTCGGTTACAGTATCGATCGAACAGTTGTTTAATATCGCTTTCGTATCGTTATCCGTAACTTACAGCTGCCCGAATCATCCTATCCAGAACTTACGTACTCTCGTTTTCCAATCGAAATCGCGAAATTGAAAAAAGTAGGACTAATTGCGTGGTAGGCGTCGATGGTCGGTTATGTGTCTACAGTACAATCTTTTGGTCTTTCGTTTTGCTGTTGTTGTTGTTTATCTTTTCAACTTTCTCTCGCTCGTTTGTCTTTTTCTTGCCTCACGTAAACGCGATAAAAACAGTGGTATAGACGACGTGATGTGGCATCGACGGTTGATTATTAGCGAACCGTTTGGCCAAAAATGGCTATAAATATGCGAATTGATGATTAAAAGCATAGCAAAATGGTTGATGGAGTTTCGGCGTGACAGCTCGACCGATCCAGCGATCGTAAGTATTGGCAGGATCGTTAAAACTGGTGATTAATATTTGCCTCTGGCTGCTAGACGAACGCGAAACGAACGACGAGGAGTAGAAGGGAGTATGAGATATACCTGCCATCCTGGTAGTTTTAGTGTTTTTTGGCAGTCATGTTTAGCAACACGGTTATTGTATGGTACGTTGGAGGTTATATGATAGCGTAGGAGCGAGCTGGCCCAGTGTGGTTGTCACTCTTAAGGACTACCTACACAAGCACGGGCTTACACAAGGAGCTCATTGGCAACTGCATCGGTTACTGCCAACCATCACCTGATGTGCCTTTCTAAGCAGTTGTTTATTAGCTGAAAATCAGGTTTTAATCAGCACTTATTCAGCAATCTGTTTCGAAAGCTTCTCTAAAGCAGCTTTGCCGACACAGATGCCTTTAAAAGACAACATACACTAAAAGCAAACGATTGAAGTCGGTTGCTTGCGTCTCCCACAGGTTGCCACGACCAGCTGGTCACAACTTGTACATAATGGCGTTGCGATCCGGCAACCGTGCCGTTGTTTCTATCGTTGGAGACGAGCTGCCGGACGAGCAGCCGGAAGCAGTGACGATGAGAGCGGTCGTTCCGGACGAGTTTTGAAGCAAGCTTGGAATGTTGCCATTGCTCGTGCCAGCCCCGTTTGCGTTGTCGTCGTTGTTGTTGATGTGGTCATGATCAGTTTCCGCCAGCACTGACGAATCTGATGAGATCGACCCAGAACGACTGCCACCGCCCGCCACCGTGACCGGAAGGGTCACCGTACCGCCGCTCCCATTCGTACGACGTTGTTCGCGCGATGGGTGCCGATAGCTCTTGATGGTGTACTCGTACACGTGATTGCTGCTAAAACGGGTCACTCCCGGACGACGGGTACCAGAAGCACCACCTTCCGATGTCGTGTAGCGGACGGATGTTCCGGCGAGCGGTTGTCTGAGCGATGCACCACCACCTTGCTGCGATCGTCTGCTTCCGGTTGTGGTAGCCGCAGCCGCCCGGAAACATTTTACCGCCGAACAGATCAAACCACACCAGCGCCAGGAGCCGGTGGTAGCTCCAGCATCGTGACGTCCGCCACCCAGCAGTGGTCCGCCCATCGTGCCGTTGTTGTTCCTTCGATCACCCACCACCCCATTACTACCACCACCACCGGATTGCTGGCGTCGTCGCCGCCGTCGCTGCTGTTCGTTCTCATCGATCAACCCTTCGTCTGACAGACTTCCTTCGCTGCTTCCTCCGCAACCACTGTCCAACGAGGACGAATTGAACGGTCCGTGGTAGTCATCCTGCTCGGTGCTATCGATCGCCACCGCCGGCGTAATGATGAGCAGCTGGCTAAACTTTTTCCCGGTCGAAACGCGTACTGCCGTCGCTTTCGCCATCGTCGAGCGCGTTGTTGAGCGGATGCGCGTAAAATTTGAACCTCCCGTGCTTGTGGTGGCCGTACCACCGCTTCCACCACCACCGTCGTTGCCACCAGCAATAAGTCCCACTGTACCACCACCTCCGCCTGCGCTGTTTGGTCCGCTGGTACCACCCGTAGCAGCAGATACAACGCCACCGCCACCGCCAACACCACCACTGACCGAAACGAGAATGTTATTGTTCTGGCTGATGTTACTAGCGGCCGAAATCGTCCATCATCTTGCCGGCTCCTCGCCGTTGGCACCGTCATCCGGTTTCGCAATCTGGTACGTGATTAAATACTCCGGGTACGCCTGGAAATGGGATGAAACAGTAGGTTGAGCATATCACGAGACGCGAACTCATAAGGGCACTTCATACCTGTTCGCCACGGTAAACGACGTACTCGGGGAAATGCAAACCCCCTGCCGAGGGACGCCCGATCACGGAATGGTGACCGGGCGGTGCGTGAGCCATCTTCATCGCGCTAAACTGTAGGAAGGATTTACCGAGCGCTACGCGGCATAACAGCAGTTGCCTAGCGGGGGGAAACAATAGGTGTAAGGAGGTTAGGATTAAGATAATTTTTATCGAACAACAGGCAATTAAACACGCTCTTACCGATGGCACTGGTAGCAGGACTTGTCTTTGTGCGTGGGACACCCGATGCCGCCCCCGATACCGTACACGTATTGGTTCGATTTGGAGCTGTGCTCTGCAAAGTAGATCCCGGCCCCGAACATTCCACCGATGTAGGCGTGCCGCTCGTCGAAACCCTTCTGTACGATCGCGTTGATAAACGGCGAACCGTGGAACAGCATCCGTTCGCTCGCCTGGTGCCCGTTCTCTTCGGAAATCTCCTGCCGTCGGTGGACGTACCGCTCCCATAGCTTCCGGTTCTGGACCTTTTGTATCTGCGAAGAAGAAACGACGGAGAAGTTGATTTTTGTTTTTTTTCCTATCGAGAACTCTCGCACAATGCTCAACGTACCCGCACGATGTTGTACCGATTGAAATAGCCACCGGAATGGCCGTTGTCACGATGCTCTCGGATGGTGGCCTGCATTTCCTCCTCGACCGCAAGGAACTCCTTGTCGTCGGGAAGAAGGTCCACCAGCAGTGTGCCCGGGTTCGGTGTCAGTCCTAGCCCTGAGAACGAGAAACGAAACGTATCACCGTCAGCGTCGATCTATGCACACCCAACTATCATCCCAGTCTTACCTGTCGTTGCACGGAGCGTCGCGATGCCCTTGAGTATCTTGTGCCGGAACCCGTACGCCGAAACGCCGACCTGCTTCAGGTCCTCGTGGCCCATCTCAGCCAGTATGTCCATGGTGATCTGTTCACGCTCGAACAAATCGATCAGATGCTCGAGCTGGAGGCTGGTCAGGAATACCGAGACGGACGACTCGATCGACGGCACGGACGGCATCTTGTCGTCGTGGTCCACCACGATACCGTCCACGTTCGCTTCGGCACCCTGCGCCGGGCTAAGGCAGCTGCGGATCGGAAGCTACTCGGAAGAAAAAAACATCGTAAGGTCGTCAGGTCTATGCCGTGCTTCGTAAGTTTTTTCCACAGGCCATCTTACCTGTGGTACGGGAACGGATAGTGTCATGGAGGCACCCGTCGGTAGCGTTACGGTTTCGGTGGTCGGTGAGCAGCTGGTGGCCAGCAGTGATCCGTTTGCCGACAAAATGCCCGCTCCCTGCTGCGAAGCTCCTCCCGACGGGCCACCACCGGAAGCCGTGCCCTGCGAGGCTACCATCGCATCCTGCAGCAAGCACTTGACGTCTTCGGCGGTCGCGAGATCGAGACTGGTTTGTCCTTCCTGGTTCTTCATGAACGGATCGGCACCGTGTGCGAGCTGTGAAGCGAGCGAAAGTTTTAGTAATGGCGAAAGGGGCGTCATGCTTTGGCGTTACTCACGAGTAGTGAACATAATTGCGTGCGGCCTTTCTGTGCCGCCTCGTGGAGCGGCGTGTAACCCCACTTATCCGTGGCGTTCACCACGGTGTTGTGCTTGATGAGCAGTGCGGCAATGTCGAGATGTCCGTAGGAGGAAGCGTTGTGCAGCGGAATCAGACCACCCTTATCCTGCGCGTTCACATCGGCACCGTGCTCGAGGAGATATTCCGCCACCTCTAGGTTGTTGTAGCCGGCTGTTGGAAATGGTTGATATTTTAAATTGTAATTATAAATCTATTTGTTACATTTTTATGTACTTAGCATTACAATTAAAAACATGTCAAATCTTGTTTCTGATCAAGCAATTAAAAAATAAGGTGAATAATTGAACAGCGAAAAAACCCACTTACCGGCAAGATGCAGCGGTGTAGAGTTGCGACCCTGCGCATCCCGGCAGTTAATGTTGTCAGACGAAACGAGCCGCTGGACCCGCGCCAAATTGCCCTTCTTAGCCGCATCGAGTAGTGCCGCGTTGCCCCGCAGCAGGTCCGCCACATCCTGATCGCCCTCCCGTACGAGATCGAGCGGGGTCGCACCGTCCCGGTTCTTTTTCGTCACATCAGCTCCGTGCTGCGGAAAAGGGAAAGGAGCGTCAACCAGTGCTCGCACACAATCACATCATCCCCCCGGGATGCGCACCTTGATCAAGAGCTTGACAATCTCGTACTTGCCCTTGGCGGCCGCCTCATGCAGCGGGGTAAACTTCCACAGGTCGGCCACGTTCACGTTCGCGCCGTGCTTCACCAGCAGCTCCGTCACCTCGTAGTGCCCGTACGAGCAGGCATTGTGGAGCGGTACCAGCCCACCCTTGTCCGACGCGTGCACCTCCGCCCCGTGCTCGAGCAGAAACTCCACCACCGGCACGCGGTTGTAGCCGGCGGCAAAGTGCAGCGGGGTCGAGTGGCGCCCGTCCAGATCGCGGCAATTGACCGTCATCGGCGATGAGAGTACGATCCGGCGCACCGTATCGAGATCGCCCGCCTTAGCCGCCTCCAGCAGCTGGCACTCGAGATCGACCGTGTCGGACGGTGGATCCTGCAGGATCTTCAGCACGTTCTCCGTCGCGAGCTGGGCGGCCGTGTAGCCCTGCAGCGACACGATGCCGGTATCGATCGCGTATGACAGCAGCAACCGGCAGGCCTGGATGTTGTCCTCCCGGGCGCACCGATGCAGCGCCGTTTGACCGAGCCCGTCGAGCGCGTCGACCTTCGCCCCGTGCCGCAACAGCACGTCCATCAGCTCGTAGTGTGAGTTATCCGCCGCGATGTGCAGCGGCGTGAGGAAGTCTTTGTTCTTCTCGTTCAACAGGGCGCCCTTGCGTATCAGCACCTCCAGCACCTGCTTGCGCTTCGGATAGACCGACTGAGCGACTGCATGGACCGGCGTGTCGCCCGTGTACGGATGCACGAAGTTCACCGTCTCCGTCGTTAGGTTCTTCTTCAACCGCTGAATGTCCGCCTGGCGGCACGCATCCAGAACACAGTGTCCCTTGTATTCATCTACAAAAAAAAAACAAACAAGAATAGATACACATGGGACATGTGTTGGGGAGGAATCAACCCGCCACTTACAGGCAATTTTCTCCTGCAGCTCCCGAGTCGGTGCGGAATCGATCGCCGATTTGTTATGGCAGTTGAGTAGCGTCGGGTCGGCGCCCTCGCTCAGCAGCAGACTGCACACCTCGACGCGGCTCTTCGAGGCGGCCTCGTGCAGTGGCGTGAACGCCCACAGGTCGTTCGCGTTCACGTTGCCACCGTGCTTGATCAGCAGCTCGGTCACCTCGAAGTGACCGTAGGAACAGGCGTTGTGGAGTGGCACCAGTCCACCCTTGTCCTTCGCGTGCACGTCCGCCCCGTGCTGCAGCAGGATCTGCACCACCCGGATCCGGTTGTAGCCAGCGGCCAGGTGTAGCGGAGTCGACTTGCGCCCATCGCTCGCGTGGCAGTTCACGTTCAGCGGTGTCAGCAGCTCGAGCAGACGTTCCTCCGATCCCGACCGGGCCGCTTCGAGCAGTTCGTCCTTCCGGTACTCACCCGTCAGCACCGGGCGCGTGCACGGATCGGCCAGATCGAGCGGGATTTTGTTCTCCGAGTTGCGGATGCTCGGATCGGCACCGTGCTGGAGCAGTGCGATGCAGACATCGATCTTACCCTTGCTGGCGGCCTCGTGCAGTGGCGTGTAGTTCCAGTTGTCGCGCGTGTTCGGATTGGCACCGGCTTCGAGCAGCAGACGGACGACGTCCGCGTGCCCGAACGAGCAGGCATTGTGAAGCGGATGTAAGCCACCGTCATCGCGCGCCTGTATCGAGGCACCGTTTGCAAGCAAGAACTCCACCACATCACGACGACCGTATCCTAGAGAGAGAGACAGAGCGGAGCAAAAAAACGTGCTTAGTAAAGGGCATGACAAACGTTGCGCCGAAGAGGGGAAGGAATGGTGGAATGTACCATAAATCCGATCGTTAGATCCAATTAGTAACAGTCAAATTAATTTTGGGTGAGACAAATGGAGCGTTTCCCACAAAATGGGACGTGTTTAAATGTGAACTAATGCGAACGAAGGTCGGCCACTGCAAAGTGGGAACGAGTTCCAAATGAATAGGTGAGAGAAATATAAACTCGTTTTGCTTTAATTTAGTATAAGTGATACGTAGAAGATCAATCGGAACTGTTGTTGATGGAAAACAGCATTCCCATCTTCGACATCAGCATGTTCATATGGAACTAGAATTTATTACTTCACAGGCTGTTGAAACGACCTTGCCGTTGCTCGAATGTCCCAAACTCGAAACCATGCTGGAGACAGCGGGTGGCAGAAGCTGCAAACTATTTTCTTGACCCATTTTTAACAATGACAGAGAAGAAGAGGGGAAAAAACAATAAGAGACTACGCGCGACCGAACCGGAAGCCGACCGCGTTTGCAGCAATTATGCGGCACACGTCTACTGGCGGTGTTCGAGCACACACACACACACACACGTTCGATTTCATGGTCGGTTTAGTTCGGCGTGTCGGCCACAAGCCACAGCCAATGTGGACGATGATTTATTACGGTCAATTTCACCTGTACGGCTGTTCGGTGTGTTGCTGCCGTGTTGTTACAGAATTACTACGGGGTCGGGCCGGCTCGGAGTGTATGCATACGTGGATTTTACAACAAAAATACATAAAACAAAGTCTCACCGGGGCGACCGGGTGTTACGAGACGCGCCTCGCTGCGGATTGCAAAAGTTAAACCGTCCCATGGGAGAGGGCAGGAGTGAGAAAGAGTGGAGGGGGGAGGGGTTGAGTTTGAAGGGAGGTAAGGGATAAAAAATGTGGCATCATATCAACGCGTGCCGTTTTTAAGCGCCACCGCCCCAAGGGAGGACACGGTGCTGCAGTGCAGAAGCTTTCGTAAGGCTGAAAAAAGGCAAAGAAAAAAAGCCCCAACCGTCAAGACGTTATTAGGTGGGTTTTTTGATAATAAAAAAAAATACTGACACTTTTCACACGACTTTATAACGCCATCGTTTCCCCGGATCGTTACGGTCGTTCGTTTCGGGGCGAGTTTAGCAAAGCGTGTAGTGTTGTCGCTTCAGTATCGCTGCATAGGCGCACCTATAGCGTTGTCTTTGACGCATCAGGCGTGGTCGTTTGGTGGATAAGGTTGTGTCGCGTTTTAATCTTCAAGCTTGAGCGGGAAATGTAATCCTTATCAAGGAGATGTGGAAACGGCTTTGTTACATAGTTTGTTATCTATTGGGGCTTGATAGTTCCGAAACCGAAAGTCATCATTTTTGCACTATGATACATTTAGGTACGCTCAGCGGTGGTTGAGAATATGAATTCGAGATATTTCGTGCACACACCAGCGTACTGAAATAAACTCAAAATGGCAACCATCGAAGGCGTTAGTCATGCATCCCGAGAGACTTCCCCGGAGACGATAATTGAGCGAGATACGTAAATAGAAAACGCTTTCTTCTCCACACGTACACGAACGTCCCGCGGTAAATCATAAGGATGCAAATGGGAGAAGGTCACGTGCGGTTGGAAAGATATAAAAAAACGGAGAGCCACTTGTCCTGCTGGAAATGCCTAGCTTCGTTTTGGGTGCACTTTGCACAAGGTCGTGAGACGGCACAAGCCCTCGCGACCCTGGCAAAGGCCCAAAGAAATCGAGCGCTGGTAAAGTCGGCTCATACGGGAAACGATTCACCTTGCAGTGGCGAGGTATGCGAGGGATGCATGCGTAAACATGCACGCAAAATGCAAACATCACCATGGCAACACTCAATGTTGCTTAATAAATGTCAACTGCACAGTAGACACACACACCACACCACACATTCCATGACTGCTATAGAAATGCGTAATGGGAATTTTTCAATTTTTGTTTTCCCCAACATCGAAGGACATCATCGCAGTAGGCGCATGGAAGAGGAAAGTGGACCATTTTTGTGCTGCTTTTTCGTCACCATGCAGAAGATCCAACGGAAGATGGGCAACGGCTTCTACGAGGCATCCCGGGAAGTGTTTTATTCGTACAGACGGTGATTGCCGCTGTGAGGCAAAATACGATGTTGCTGAACTAGCGCACGCTAGGCTCGATTAGGCCATTTAAAGAACACTCCCTGAATTCTACAACTCCCCAAGCTTCGTAAACCCATTCTGTAAAGACTCCAGTTTATAACCCCAGTTTTTAACAACCGAAAGTATTGGGGAATGTTTCTTGGGAACGCAAGGCATGAAACATTTGAATTAACGCTTGTCCTTCAAAGGTATAATTAAAAAAAAAAAAGGATGAAACCATATTTATCATATTTACTTGGTAAAAACAAAATTTAATGTTAAAATGCCATTTGTCCTCCCATCGCTCGGCGTTGGACTATTGTGCGGCAATGGAAGAGACTTTCGGAGTCACCGCGAGCTGCTGCGCGCCGAGTGATAACTCCAGCCACGGCGCGTTCGGGAAGGGACGACGATTCACACCACCGCAGCTTCGGCTTGCTGCTACAGTTGGTGGGTCACCACAGCCACGGCGTTGCTGCTGCTGCTGTTGCAAATCTCGTCCGACACCGTTTCTTCCTCCTGTTACGCGTCTCGCATCGGTGTTGGCTAATGATCGTCCGAACGGGGCCCGCACGACGAGGAGCCTTACGTACGAAACCAGGTCACGGTGCGCCAACGGCTGAAGCCGTTTGACGTCTTTTGCGTAAAAAAGCACACCTAGAGCTCGGTTCTTCGATGGGCCGTGTGTATGTATGTGTGTGTGTGTGGTGTTGCGGTGCGATGGGTTTTGTTTTTCGGACGGAGGAGGTGTTGTAAAAAGGTTGTGGCCGAAACTTTTCGTGCGCTTGTAGTAGCCTACGAGCGCAGCAGCACGTTCCCCTAGCGCGGTTGCTATGGTAGCCATCTATTTCCAGCTGTCATTTCCATGCCGCCAGACAGCTGCGCCTGGTGGTTGTGACGCATGTGTTTGTTGCATTTCGCGCGTTTGACTTTGGCGATCCGTAAACTGTGTGTGTGTGTGTGTGTGTTTGTGAGCTTAATATGGGTTTTACGTGAACAATAGTAATAGTTTCGAATACAATTTGCTTGCCTTAATGCTCGTTTTATCTAGCGAGGTTAATTTGCATTTACAAGAAAAACGAGCGAAATTAATTGCAACAAACAGAGCGTCAAAACATCCTTGACTGGGGTAAATTTGAAATCGATACGGTATGTTTCTCTCGATTTCTTACACAATTCGTCACTCGATACGACCGTGGTCGATCCTATGCTATTTGATGTCAAAATTTCGCATAATACTAAACAAGAAGTGTACATACCGAGAATAAAACAAAAGGTACCATTTTACTAAAAAATTATCGAAAAGAAAATCGCAAACCACAAAAAGGAAATTGTCTATCTACTATCTACTGTTTAATTTAAAATCGTAAAAATTAGACAGTTTACACCAAACTTTTGTTTAAAAAACGCAAATAAGGAAAATCATTCACAAAAATTAGGTAAATGTGCAAAGAGAACATATAAATTCATTACATCTCTCTGAATAACAAACGTTTTAGACTCGAAAGATTCCAATTCCAAAAAAAAAAAAAAACAGATTAAACTGCCATTCAAACACACAAAAAAATCATCAAATTGTATTGTCAAACTGCCCGCAAAGGTACTTACTGCCGACAGATTCATTAATGCTCGGGTCCAAACGGGGACAGTTCTCAATCACAGCTGTCAATCATTGTCACACGCTTCGGCGGTTTGGGTGAAGAGTAATCAAAATTAGTAAGGTTAGGACGATCAAGTTCGTAGAAGCAAAAATGGCCTCCTTTCTTTTCCTTCCGACACTAGCAGACGACGACTGGACTGGACGACGGGGGCAAGTTTCAGCCCTCAACATCTTCAGTAATGATTACGCCTTCGGGTTTTCCTTCACGGTACCGTGCTTTTGATAGTGAAAGGCTACCCCCGGGCATCAGCGAGCAAGCAAATGGGAGGAAAAACAGCAACTAGTATCAATGGCACAGACAGACTTCCACCCACACTCAAAGCCCTCAGCTCCCACAAGCCGATGGTAGAGTCTTGTGTTGTTTGCTTCTCTCTGCGTCAGCGATGTACAGCAACATTGTGGCGGAAGCTTGAGCAACATGAATAGCAACAAGAATAACAACAACACAGCGAAAGATCATGAAACATTAACGAACACAAACTCACACGTAAAGGTGCCGCCGCCAGTGTACAACAGCACACAGACACACACAGACAGCAATACAACAGCTGTTGTTCAGCTCCCGCGGGGCTGCTTGGGAAGATCGGGTACGGAACATTTCTCTAATCATGGGAGCAGCTGCACTACTGCTGGGGCAGATTGATTAACCCTTATGCTGACCCCTCACGCACCGGAGAGCTTTCCTCCCAGGCGGGAGGGAGCCGTCGGTAATGAGGAAACCGCCAGCTTCGGCAAAACTTTTCTCCCGCAGTCAGCAAGATAAATAAAGCGCCCGAGAAAGGTGAAGCTTCCGAGGGGAAAACGGCACTGAGGTTGTTCCATTTTCACAATATTGGGTTTTCCACCACTCCACAAACACGGCCGAAGATCGGCATCGGGGCTGCGATCAAAAGTTTAATATTCTTTTCGTGTCGATCCGGTCGATCGTCATCGTCGGTACGATGTGAGGAGAAGGGTTTTTTTGCCTTTTTGTGCACTGTTGCTCTTTTTGTGGAGCAGCGAGCGAGCAGCTGTCGGAACAGAAGACAGCCACAGATGATGCTCCGTCAGCTGTTGAGCGGTGGAAGTGTTTAGGAAGGTTAGACGGAGCAGCAGTCTAACTGAAATGCACAATAAAATGGAGCATCGATGATTGGAATACCAATCATCCACACACAAACACCAACACACCTGTTCCGTTGTCGACCCCACCGGAAAAAGCAGCATAACGCAAAGCGATCGAACGGAGCAATCCACACCACCATTCCCTGTCACGATCGAACTTCTTCCCCCCCGTGTGTGTGTGTGTGTGTGTGGTGATCGACTGAATTAAACATCATTTCCGCGCAAAACAAAATTGCAACTCAACGGCAGCGGTGGCCAATAGAAGAACAATAAAGCAAACACCTTCGATGGTGAAATGAAAACACTTTCGGCATCGAAAAAACGCGGAGGCTGTTAATTAGTAAATCGACTGAAACGTGTGATTCGAGCGGCACCAACAAACCACCAAACCGAATTACTTTCATTCATCGGCATCGGGTTTCGCTTTCGCGAAGTGAAAACTGCGATCGCGCGCATCGTTGGGCCCGAAAAGGAATCACAAACTGCGACTTTTGATTTGTCACAACGGCAAAAAAGAATGATCGAGAAAATGGAGGTGATATGATAGAAGAAACATAAAATGTATAATCGAACAAACAGGGGTGTAACTGATATCGACAAAGAAGACAACAAACAAACAAAAAACCGGAACGAACTCGCTATCGTTATCGGTGCGCCAGTTGGGAAGAACCACAGAAAAAAAAACAGAAGACCACTTTTATCGCTGCGACGATTGTTCGCGATAAACGATGAGGTGTTTTTTTTTTGCGTGCTATTGCGATTTCGAAATATCGAACTAATAACTTGTAGATGCAATCAAACGCATATGATGGTCGTCATTTTGTGGTGCACCATCGTGGAGAGATTGCCGCCTCTTTTTTAGTCGCGTTGTGAGAAAGAGCTAGTGAGTAAGAATTTCTCACGAAAAGTTTCATTTGGGCACTCACTAACATTTTACTCTCATCGCTGTCACTCTCGGTGAGTTGAATGAGAATAACTCGCAATAAAACTATTCAAATGAGTCAAATCAAACGAGCGAGTTGAATGCATTCGAATAATAAAAAAGTCATTAAAACAAAGCTACGCTGCGGAAACTTTTTTTATGTGATTATTTTGCATACTGTAATCAACTACCAGATATCACTCGAAACGTCGAAAAACAGGTCTATAACAAATGTTTCTACTCATCGAACACGCGCTGGAAATTGACGGTAATGTTGAGCCGCACCGAAAGCATGTGTAAACTCTTCATTAACCCGTTGGCGCTGACGTGCCTTATATTGTGCCGATTGTTGGTTGCGTGCATACCCCACAAACCATTCCGATTGCGCTGGCTGATGTGTAAAGCCCGGCCGGGCCAAGCAACGCAACGCAATCGCGGGCCCCCGCAACGCAACCGCCGCCACCGTAGCAGGGAATGAAACGGCGGCACAGCATAAGAAATAGCGACAAAATAGCTGTGCGAGAAAATTAGCATTGAAATAAGATGTTTCAAAATTAAGAAAAAAAAATGAAAATCTCGCTTGTGCTGTCGGTGATTCATCGGCGGAAGACGCCTTGCTCACGAAAGCATCGCTTTGGCCAAGGGCGAACGAAGAGAACCAACCGTCCAGGGGCATGAGGGAGTGTTTGCAGTTTTTTTTTCTTGTGTGCGTGTGGTTTTACATACAAATTTCGACGCGCTAATTAGTTTGTATGCTTCATGACGCCAAAAGTCGGACGTCTTATTGGAAGATAGTTTCGATTATTTGTATGAATATTCATAGCCTTAAAAAGGTATCAAAATTGACTTCAGATAAAGTCCAGTGGTTTACTGTCCATAAGGAAACGCTTTTGAAATGACATTGGTCAGTAGTTTTTAAATAACTTTTTTTTTTTAATTAGATATTAGGATTCTAATCCAATCTATAACCCCGAATAGAGCTCTCCCATTTAGCGTTTGAAATCTAAAATGATTTTAATCGCCGTAGCGCTCACTTGGGGTGAGAGGATAAACACAAACTCTTGACGGGAGAATTGAATCACTCACTTCATACAGTTGTAAGATTTAACTCACTCACTCTTTTTCAGTACCGATGCAGGGTTTCCGTGCAAGTTTTTTATTCATGTTACTAGAAACAGAGATTTAAACCGTACTCAGCATCTTTAAAATCTTTAAAAAGAAAAATCAAACTTTACAGTACAGATTTGTACGTCGTATTTGTCTGTCTGTAGAAGGGTGAAAAATCCACCACTCAATCTACCCATCGATAAATCGCATCAGTGCTGTAATGATTTCGATTGATCCAACACGTCACGGTCGTCCTTCGTGCCGACTGTGGTTCCGAAGGTGGTTTCGAACAGAGTCTGACGCACAGCACCTCAGCCTTCGGAGCCAGTCGGTGGGAAGGACGTAGAGTTAAGTAGCTGGTAAGCATGTACCGCTTTCCGATGCACAATGGAGGTTGCTTTTTTTCCTGTCTCTGGTTGACGTCGAGACCCTGTGCAAATGGCTTTCCACCAACGCGAATTGTGTCGAGGTGTGGGGGTGTGTCTGGTGGAGTTAATTTCTAGCCAACGCCAATTTGAGCATGCCGGACTCATATGCTTGCCAACATTTTCACTTTCCATTTCCAAGATAGAATGGTTTGCATTATTTATTACCTTACGAATGTGTCTCATTTTATGCAATTCTCCGCTAAACACTTAGCAGACGTCATCTGAATCCGTCGTCTTCTTGTGCGGCGCAATTTACTGATTCATTGTAGTCAGCGCAGCGCGCAGACAAAAATCCGTATCCTCCCATCCTTCAAATGGCTTTCTCCACAGCTCGGTTCTTAAGCATTGCCGTCACGTACAGTGATTTTTTTTATTGTACTATCGTAGCGACGAAAAAGGGTGAAGAAGTCACTTTCGCAAAGGTGCAAAAAAAGAAATATATATACGATTTATAATTCAGCACCGATGTCACGTTCGCAATTGACGGTCGCTGAAAGGCAGACTCTTTTTTTGTGCGTATAAAACGTGTAAAACATTGTTGCTTGTGTATTATTGCACAGGTTACAGATTTTTTGGAACAAATGTAAAATTATATACAATTTATCAGCGGATGTACGGTGTAGGAAGAGGAGAAAAAACAGATAAAACGTGCTAAGACACTGAATGCAAATAAAATCTCTTTGTTCCTTGCCTACTAAGTTGGATCGAATACAATTTGAATGGCAGTCTAATTTACCCGCTTACTGTGATTTTGTCAGTTAGCACTGCAAAGCACCACCAACCAGCCAATTTTAAGGCGGTACTGACTCCTAAAATCTTCTTACTACTCCTTCACCTTCTCCACAAACACGCCGACAGAAGCATTCAATCCTACCTTAATTATGCATGTTTCCATCTTCTCACGAACAGCCATAATCCTCGCCGTGCAATTCGGCGTCCACGGTGTGAGTGAAAAATATTATCCTCCGGTGCTATACGAGCGAAATATCGATTCCAAAAGATCGGAAAGAGAATCCGACGAAAGGAGACTCAAGCTTATAAACCTATTAATCTGGTCCACCAACACCACTTGGGCTGGGGCAGTCTGATAATGCTTGCCAACAGCGATTCATTTACAGCAACCACCATTCTCCATAGCATTCTCCGTTATCTGGTGCTTTTTTATGTTGTCTCTCCTTCTTCTTCCTGCTGTCATCTCGCATGAAGGACACATCGGTAATGATGTGTCTTTTTTTTCGTTGTCCCGATATTTGTGCCTCCCCTAATTCTATCCTTCTGTGCAGGAGTGACTCTTCTCAACAGTGATTCAAACGTGCCGGAAATAAGAACAGTGTCCCCAAAGGCGTCTCCCATCACAGTGTGCCTTGCTGGTTGTTATTGTGTTCCGTAGCATGTAGTATCCGGTACGGTCACGAGATGCACCGACTTTCACGGCTAGCGACTAGTGGCAGCATGATGACACATCCTGCTGCAGTCATCCGATCCCAAATGGGAAGTGCATCCTTTGGTGCAATCTAATTCTCTCCCCACCGCCTGTGCTGAGAGCTCCAATTTGAAACTTCTCCTTTGCGCTCTTTGGCTACACAATGGAGCCAAATCAAAATCTTTCACATATGCAACTGGGTGGATTGCTGCAGCAGCAAAATCTTGTAATACTATCTTCCCTTGAATTCTATCGTGGGGGTAAATTTCCATAGGATTATATGTTCAGTAATGCAAGAAAATAGGTAAATCAATTTATAAAATTTAAAAGTTTCTTTAAAAAATATACATTCATATACAATAGGCAAACGGAGATATATACAACATGGAGTTTAAGTTGTTGATGAACATACGGTAAGAAAATCTTTTTTAAAATTATTAATGTCAGTTTAGGAAATCCCACAGTTTTTTTCTCATGTATTTTTTTTGTCAACAATATATATTATATATATTATAATAATTATGAAAAATGGATAAAAACCCATTACCCGTCTAAATGGAGTGATGACGAAAAATGTACAAAAAAAAGTGACAAAAAACTTGACACGAAGACTTACCGGCAGCAAAGTGCAGCGGTGTCGACTTCCTTCCGGCCGTATCGCGTGCGTTCACCGTCTGCGGTGTGATCAGTTTCTTCACCTTGGTCAGATCGCCCGTCTTGCACGCCTCGAACAGCTCCCGGAGCGGATCGTTGGCCATGGCGGCTGCCTCGAGGTTGACCGATAGCATCGACCGACTACGGTTGGCCGACATTTCCCTCAGCCCGATCTCGGACGCATCCAGCTTCGGTCGATCGGCGCTTCCGGCACGGTACGCTCGGGGTTGATTGTGAGAAAGGTGATGCTTCTTCCTAGATCTTGCCCGGAAGTGCAAGCACGCAACGCACACACGCACCCAAACTTACACTATAACTACACTAATTTACACTACAGCCTTTTTATGCTTTTCTCCAATGCTCAATATTGCTGGTTATTCAAATGGAAGATGACATTTGTTAGTGGACATATTTCAGCATTTGTAAGAGATTTTTACACTTTTAAAAAAAGAAATTAAATTAAAAAACACACACTCATTCCACAATCGATTTCACAATACAAATCAAGTCCTCACTTTGACAACATTTGGATAGGTTTCTTCTGAGGGAACAGCGCATGAAGTAAACACAACAAATTTTTTTTTTCCTCTCGGTCACTAAATATTCTATTCAAGCACAATCCCGAGGGCAGGAAGTGGCAGCTGTTATTCAAACCTCCCAGTCCCTTGCTCATTATGCATCGAACAAATTCGGACCCCGGAGCGAGCACATGGGAAACAAATCCGGCAGGCTTTCCGTACGATTGAGCGGAATAAAAGGGTTGCTTCGATCAGTTCGATCGTTCGAATCACGGAATTTTTAGTTTTTTTCAACGAGTTTTCTATCGCTCTCAACGTTTCCACGGATGTGTGGATTATTGTTCTTCCCGAAAGTGGCCGTGATTTATTGGAAACGGAAAAGAGGATTCCTGTTCGTACGGGATTTGTGTACGGAAAATTTATAACCAAACGCAGAACGGTAGCGAAACGGTTTGATATATTTCCTCTCTATGTCGAAGTTTATTAGCTAAAAGTTTTGATGTAGCTTGTACACATATAATTGGTGAATTTTAAAACTGCTTCGACTCGCTTGTGGGGTACAAAATTATTAAGTCAAAACAAAACAACCCCATACGTCATATCATGTTGCCAACAAGCAATCCGAGTAAAATCCAGCTTTTCCAACCTTTCGCATCCACAATGATATTGCTGTTGTTGCCGAGGGCTGCTGCTGCCTGCTCGCGTCGTGTCTTTGTGGTAGTAGGCCACATGCCCAGGTGGAAAGGGACAAGAGCGACACTGCGAATGACAGCTTTTTTTCTTTTTTCTTTTCTTTTTCCTCCTTCCAGTGCGGCCTACTTCTCAACACAGCAACCACGCACAGTCAACCCACCACCAGTCACAGACCAGCATAGGTGTCTACTGCGATTCTGGGGGATGATGCATCACAACAACAACAACAAACGAACTACGTTGGATGCGGGCAAATGATGCAAAAGTCGGGAAAGGTGTGTACTGTTTGGGGAAGGTGAAAGATAATTCTGGAAATGGTGTACAGGTGGTCCTGGTTGGACCTGGAACGGGCGGAGTGGGATAGCGAAAATAGGAAAACAGGCCAAACGATGGCGAAAAACTTGTCCAGCCGAGAGCAGAGTCCCGTTCTCCGAAACGTCATCGACACAGGCAGACTCCGACGAGAGATCTGTGGGAGGCGGGGAGTGAATAGGCAGAAGAAAGGGTCGATGGAAGCGAACCGTTCGAGGGTGGATGTTATCGCACACACTCACACACGAGCGTGCAAAACAGTAAAAACTGCAAGTAAAAAACACAATACGGCCACAAACGCCTCACTATGCACACAAATAACACTATTTCAATCGACGCACTCGAGAAGCTTTCGAAAACGGTGACCCGAGAACTTTCCCTTCTTCTTCGTTTCAAGAACAGTTCACCTGGTTTAGAGAAAGGCACAACATTGACCAACACACAAGAGACATATTCAGGCAAAGCAAATTGTAATTTTCAATCACAGACAACACTCTTCCCACCACACAGAGCTGTCGTGCACTTTGGCAAAGGCCTGGCGTAGATTTTTTTTTTGTTCGCCAGCAGCAGGCAGCAGATAATCTTGAACATTTTGCATCAAGGGTCTGCTATTTTGCTTTCGCCATTTGCTATTCCGAAGTGGATGGTGGAGATATAGCGCCAGATATTATGTGCGTGTTTCACACTTCGTATCACGTTAGCAAAACGGAACCCGTTCGTGCGTCTTTTCGCTGAAACTTATGCTTTTTTTTCGCGGATAAAATACAATTTCCACACTACCGTCGTACCGTTTTCTATTCACTTGCGCGAGCAAAAATCGTTTTCAACAGCGAGTGGTTTCGAGGCAAAACGTCAACAACCTGACATAAACAGCACTTTGACAGCACCAGTTCGTTTTGTGTGGAATCAATGACGTTGCGCTGGTGCGAAAAGTATGCTCTACAAATAGAAACATTCCGTTGTGGCAAGCTATGGTTGCACATTTATGCCCATTTTTGTCGTTCAAGGTTACAGTTTTCACAGTAGAATTCATTTTCAATCTAATTAAATAAATATGAATACTTATCACTAAGTTTAATACGCAAAATAATATTTATTCTCCATGAATTTAACTGATAAACTCACACAACGTTTCGCCATCATGCAATGTTTATTATGTCCCACGATCTAATGTCATTTTAGTAGCGGACCGGTTTTTTTTTAACATCAACAAACCTACATTCTTAAATAGAACTTGCTTTGCTCAATATAATCTTTTCAAATAATTAGTGCCTTATAATGTCCGAATCCGATAGCAGTAGTGAGGACGAGACGAATGCTCGATTGCTTTCAGCGGTTGATACATCCTTCCTAAGCGAATCACTGTACAAAACAACGGACACATCCAAAACCGCCGATGGAGAAAAACGTGATCAGGATGTTCCCGTTCCTGAGCGTAAGATAGATCGTAAAAAATACATGCATCTCAACTCTACTGCTTACATTTAATGTACATTCCACTTTCAGCAACTGCTGAACCAGCTCCCAAATCAAATCGCTACCTAGTTGAGGACGAATCAATCTTCCACAGTGATTTGAATGTTTCGCAGGCGATGCAGAAGCACACCGCGCAGAAGATATCGAAATTGCTAGCTTCGGTCATCGAGTTTGATGAAACTGTGGGCACCAAAAAAACGCCCCGTAAAAAACAATCGTCCGCCGGCGTAAGGCTTTTGGCCGGCTTCAATGAGCTCATCGATCTCAGTTCCGAGCCCTTACCGGCAGCACCAACCAAAAAACCGAAACTAACGCAACGCAGAAAGCTAGAAGATGAGCCCGAACTAACAGCGACAGAGAAAATTTCTGCCTCTGTTTGCGTGCCAGAAATATTCCCGAACGAAGTGAAACACTGGACGGGTCCGAGGAAACGATCGAAGGAGTTTAAATATAAGCAGAAAAAGGATGGCACCATCGTGGAAAAGTGTAACCCATTTGCGAATGAATTCACAAAGGCCCGCAATGCAAACATGTGGCACGAGAGCAAGATTCGGAAGTTTAAGAAGACAGTATCAAAGGAGCCTGAGAGTGCGAGTAAAACACAATCGCTAAAGAGACTACCTGTACCGCAAAATATAGACCTGGAAAGTGTCTCATAAATTGCTAATGATTTTTAAAACTGCGTGCTAGCGTTTGGAAATTATTAAAGAGTAATAAAAGCTAAAGGGTTGAGTCATTACTCCTTCGAATCATTTAATACACTAGTAATTGAATCCTGTTTGATCGAATTTTCCTCTTCGGACTCTACTAATGGTCCCTTTAACATGACTACATCGAAGTGCGCTCGTTCGAAATTATTATTATTATTTTTGCTATTACCTTTTCTCTATCTTTTTTTTTTGTACATAAAACTCTGTTAGCGTCCGGTGCGGTTCACTGCCGCTACGATTCGGCGTGGGAATAAATTTTCGGGCTCAGCACCGCCGCGTCCAGCAGTTTGCTGAACGTTTCCCGCACCTCATCGACCAATTGCTCGGCGTGCTGCAACCGTCGACTCTGCGACCGTAGCTTACAGTCCTGTCCGACGAACAGCGATGGCAGCGAGGTGGACCGTCCGAGTGCCGCCTGTGATTGTACGATTCGGCCGAGTTGTAGCAGAAACAGTATGCATTCGTCAAGCAGGGGCGGAAACGCTTCGGCAAAGCGTACGATGCACGGCAGCACAGCACGGAACATCTCGATGCGTGTGTCACCGGAAAGCACTGCGTGGGATAGAAAAAAGGGAATTGATGCGAACAGTTGCAAAAAATACAAATACACTCTTCTACCCGCTTCTTACCTCCTAGCAGCGTCGTGAGCGTGTTAATGCACAGTTTCGCTATGCTGAGCGATTTCGGCAGCGCGTACTGCAAGGACAGATGGGACGCAAGATCGATCGCAAAGATTTGCTTCTCCATTTCGGCCATACTGAGCAGCTCCGGTATAAAATCCAAACAGATGTGCATCGATGGTATGCCCCGTACTGTCATCGCCAGCAGCTCCCGCGGGTAGCACTGAAAGTGGACCAGCTTTGCCAGCGACGGCTCACCGATGAACACCTGATGGATGTACGAGCAGATGACGCCCCGCACTTCCCGTAGCGCCCACAGTCGACCCGGTTTCGTGCGGTCCGCTTCGTTCTCCAGACACGCCTCCAGTAGGATCTGCACCGCCACGCTCTCCTGTGACGCAATCAACGCCAACTTAAGCTCTTCACGATCATTGTCCGTTTTCACCTGATTCCCCACGTCGATCAGCGGTTTGTCGAGCATGTGACGTGCGAGCTGGCTCCGTGAGGCAGCCAGTATCGCTTGCAGGATACGCAACACCACAGTCAGTGCACTGGAGCAGCGAAAAACGCGTTCGTCACACCGCAGCACCTGCAGCGGATCGAGCAGTATCTTCTCCTGCGTGAGTGTATAGTTTTTCGTCACAGTGTCTTCCGGCATCAGGGCGTTTATCGACATGACCCAGAGCCGTCTGGGGAAGATTGTGTTCAGGCGCAACCAAACCTGCCGGTACAGTTCCTGCAGCAGCTGTGGGATCGTATGGTTCAGTGTGTGCTTGAAGTACCGGATGAGAGTGGGCGCGAGCGGCCACAGATCGGTCGGCGATTTGCGCATCATCCGCCGGAGCAGCTTTATGACGCGTGCCGGGTTCTGCTCGATCTCCTCGAATGCTTCCACGATCGAGTGTTCGGCGATCGGTCGACCGATGGACGCGTCACTGAACGGGATCGATTCCTCGTCGATCCAATCGTCCACGAGCGAAAGATGCGGGAAGTGGGTCACGAGCAGACGCAACAGCGGACTGAAGAGCGCACTGTACTCTTGCTGGTTGCGCTGTGCCTGCTGCAACAGATACTTGATCGGTAGTTCGGACATAAACTCGTTGCTGTAGCTCTTCACCTGCCGCCCGCTGGCAATGATCTGCGGCATGCTGCTCAACCGCACATCCTCGTACAGCAACAGATAGTAGAGGAGCAACAGCTGCGGCGTTAAATTCATCTGCCGGCTGTTGCCCGTATCGTCCACGTCCATCGGTTGCTGCTGTGCGGTGGTCAGTTCTTTGGCCACACCACTCGACACCTTGGCCTGCCCAACACTCCTGCCGCCGTCTTTCGACCAAAACCCGGCTGCACTTTGAAACACCTGCGCTATTTCCTGCTCCGAGAGTGCTTTGTGCGTGTGCTGCTCCTGTAGACTCTTCTGGTTCGGCAGGATGATGGAGCTCACGTACACCTCGATCAGTGCCGGGAGCACCGGGTGCATCGGAGTGACGGAATTGCAGATCTGTCGGTAGATCCAGCTCTTGATCGGGACCTTGTGCTTGGAGAAAGCACGCGATTTCAGCAGCTGGTGGATGCAGTGCACGGGCAGATAGCCCGGGATGGTCGCATTCAGGTTTAGCGTGACCGGCACCTTCACCGCGTGAGCCGCCACCACCTGCTCGGTGAAGATTTCCTGCGTGAAAATGAGCTTCATGCGCGTGATCGTGTTCGGGCGGAGGGAAAACTTCATGCCGAGCGTCGAACAGGCGAGCTCGCAGATGTGCGCCAGCTGGTTACCATGGAAATGGATCGCCATGAGGAGCAACATTTCACCGAACGACGCCGACACTTCGCTGACGCTCTCGAAGTACGCTTCCTCTTTTATCAGCCACTGGATCCACTCGATCATCTTCGCTTCGTGCGATTGATGTGCGATCAGTGTCGGACAGGCGATGAACATGCACAGACCCAACGACACGAACCGAATGCCGGCCGGTGTTGGCGGAGGTTTGGAGGTGATCAGCTGCATTAGCAGCTGTATCTCTTCGTCGAAAAACTTAATGCCGGAGATGCCTCGGAGGGCGCAGTACAGGCGAACGATGGCTGCCGCCTGCACGACCAGCTCTTCCTGCAGCGCACCATTTACCGACTGGAGGATAATGTGCTGTAGCTGCTTCAGCAAATCTTCTCGCAGCTGATGCAACACGTCACCTTTGCGCTTTTGGCTCGTGCGAATGTAGAGCGCAAAGCTGGCGCGAATATTCTGATCGTTGCCGAGCAGCAGCCCCGACACGAATGCCACCAGGTTTTGGGGGTCCTTCAAGCTAAGTTTGATCATGAGCGACGGCATCTTTACCGTTTCTACGCAGATCGTACGCATCGATAGCGCCTGGCTGGGATTCATCTCGCTCAGCTCGTACAGCGCGGCCAGCTTCACACGCCCATCAGTTGTGTCTTCGTCGCTGTTGGTAATCAGGGCCGTCACCACCTCCCGAAAGCAGTCGGGCATGTTGGCAACGATCCAGCACACTATCTTTGAGCCGTGGCGCACGTACAGCAGCGTTTCCACCACCTCCTGCAGGTTCAGCAGCGAGGGTAACTCGGCCAGTGCGATACAAATAATATCCGCTATTTCCTCGAGATAGATTTCGTTATCAAACAACTCGGACGGACGTATGGTAAGCTCGCTGGAGGACGATTTCTGCAGTGCGGCTTGCGCGGTCAGTTCGTTTATCTGTGCCTGCAGGTAAAACAGTTCCGATAGTACCACGCGCACCTTGTTCGTGCCGTCGGCCCGCTCAAATCCCATCACGATCCCGTTCGGGAGGCTGTGAAACTGGGCCGAGTCTTGCGTCGTGTAGCCAATCTTTTGTCTGTAAGTACGATGAAATTGTGTTTAGTATCCCACTGGTATTCCGCTTAGCTTGCCACAGCCGCAACTACCACCGGAACTATGATGCCGCACCTGATCTGTTGTTCCTTTTTCACGTCAATCTCCAGCTCGTGATAGTTGACCTGCAGCAGGGAAACGATATTGTTCACCACCTCGATGCCGACCAGCAGCGAGAGAATTTGTTTACGTGCGTCGGCCCAACCCTTGGTGTTGTCCAGCGGCGATAGCAAACTCATCCGCACCAGACACGGCAGCAGGGGCCGTATCTCTTGCTGGCTGCAGGTGGCCAGTTGCGCTATATCCAAGTTTTGCATAGCGCTAAACGCTTTCGCTGTTACCGGTGCGAAGTTCATTCTTGCAACAGGTACGTTGCAGGACGTTTGGAACGTCCTTTTTACGGTTTGCGGCCACAAAAATATCCCGCGCCCTGTGAATCGTCGCAGTATCGGAATAACAACAACAACAATAGCTACGCTTGATTTTTTTACGACCAACTGTTTCCAATTGGGAGCGAAAGTGGGCGAACTGTGCGAGCGAGATGGGGTTATGAGTGTTTCGCGCGGAGAACCATGGGGCGAATTTGAGATGGAAAGAGATGGCAAGAAGCAAAACATGACAGTTCACAGCAAGCATGCTGTTTTCCCAAGCAACATTTGTAAGCCTCTTTGTGCCGGTACGAATGAACCCAATGAAAATGTCTAACAGATGTTGGACATCAATTGTTATTATGTGGTGCCAATTTCAGTATGTTCTATTAAATTTTTTATGAAATGTGCCACGGTAAGAAATAATTAAATTGGTTGGAACTACGAACTACTTTTGTATTGTTTGTGTTTGCGAAACTTGCTAATGATTCGTGAAGGTAGTATGAATGATTAGTGGTCACTTCAATCTCGACTACTAGCTGTAAAAAGATAAAAAATAATATAATCAAATTTACTTTTCTCATATTCTCTTATGGTATGCCGAAGATCTAGATCAACAATCATATTGGTAATTGACGAATACGAAAATTTTGTTGACAAGTAAACATTTAACCTTTATTAAAAAATTGGCTATGAGAGATGAATGAGAAGATGGCAACTGAACTATGAATACGCGCATATGCAAGCAAGAAGGGAATTGCTTCAATCATACAATTACATTAATAATTCAGTGCCATTCACGTACGTAAAGACAAAAAGCTCCTTGAATGTTTGTCTCCATTCTACAGATTTTTCTGCAGCACCCTTCCAAAACTAGAGCAATGAGCACAGTGTCGTCACAGTGCGTAAAAATCTTCACTTATCACTAAACTATTTACAGTGAGCGTAAACCGATTACTTCCATATGCAGCAGAAAGTGATTATCTTCACCGCTTACCTTGTGCCGGTATGTGACATCCAAATGCAATGCCGCAAGGTTTCACGATCTCCCGGCAAACTGACGCGCACCATTGATACTGCCATCCACCTTAACATTGAACGTGGAGTACACGGTGCGACCAATTCCAGCCATCACGTTCCATTGCCGCCACGATTTACGCATATAAAGCAGCCGAAAGCGCTGGCAGTGGGAGGTGCTCCCGAATCGACCAAATACACCTAACACCCTACCTGAAACTAAAAGCCAACGAAGTTGTCAATCCAAGTTACCCTAGGCTTGGTTACTCAGTTCGTGATTGAACTGTGTTCGGTTGATATGAGAACTTGAAAGTTTGTCCCGAGTTAATTTGTAGTACGGTACATTTGAAAAGAAAAACTGTGATTACCAAGTGTGATTGAAGTGCAACTACCAAGTAGAAAGTGTGTTGAAACAGAAGCATGGCGTCCGCATACATCAGTTTAATAGTGTTAACGGTTATTTCGATGGTGAGTTTAATATACAGAGTGTTAATTTTCAATTCATTTAAAAAAAGAAGATTGTTATTCCCGTCCGTCTGTATGTTGCAGTTCTCCCTCGTGGTGTGCAAACCATTTCTTGGAGATCTTCTGGCACGAGCTATAGCGTCCTCTTCTACGCCTGACGATCCACAGTCACACATAACTGATTTTCGCATGATGTCCAAAATGGACAAAAAAGGCGATAAACTAAAACTAATCGATACAAAACAGACTGTAGCAAATAGTGGTTTAAGTGAATCAATCAATGAAGATCCACCTATGCAAAGCACCACCGAAAGTACGACCATGGTACCAGAAGGAAGTGCATTGTGGCAACGTTGGAATAGGACGGAATTTTTGGCGCGTATTATTGACGACATTCTGAAACCGGCTCACGAACGGATTACTCTAGTGTTCCAAACATTGGTCCCGAGGGACGGTACTGACGATTTGAAAGAAAAACCAGTTACGGGACACGACGCATCGATACTATCGGATCAACGGTCGAACACTACCAGCGACGGTGACTCTGAGGAGCTACTTTCGGACATTGAACTGGAATCGATCGATTCACCAGCGAACGACACCACCCTGCTGGGCCAGTTCCAGGCGCGAAGGATGGTGCTTAGACGTCGCGTGGCAAAGGCATTGTCCTCCATTACGGGGCTTTTGATACTGGCAGCAAACTCGCGCAGGGAAGCGGCCAAATCTCGTAGCACGCGATCGACCGAATTGCACGGTAACGGTGTGCTGGTCGACGAACGTTCGCATCTGCTGCATCTGCCGGTGCTCGACGAACTAGAATATAATGAAAAGTTTGCTGAAAGTGATTCCAGCGAGGACACGCCCCGTCGCAATATGGAAACGATCGGTATATTTCTGCTGGAAGTGTTCGGATCGATTGCTGGCTTTTCGTGGGGCATTTTCAAGCAGGTTCAATCGTTCCTGTGGTAGGTGCGTGCGTCGCATCACGTTGAGTTGAAATGGTTGTAAATATATTAAATTGTATTGTTCGTAAGTACAGTCGAGTTTCTAGTTGTCTATATCACAATCCGAAGCGCAAAGGCGGCACGACTTCCAACGCCATCGTCAACGCACTATTGCGTGTGTTTAAGTCTGTTTAGGAATGAGAAAAACATGTTTACATCACTCAACAAGAATCAATAATCCCTATTACACCATTACCTGTGATCATTTGCTTCGATCGCGAGACTACATCCGACTTTTCGATGTCTTTTCGTTCCAGCAGTTGCGTCAAGGCGTAGTGCAATTGATCCTTCGCCGTCGGGAAATCCATCAGTGTCAGTTCCTCCAGAATGGCTTCCGAATAACCCTAGCGTAGCACAAACAGATGGTTTCAATATCTCCCCATTTTCACGATGTCACGACTTGTGTTTACCTCATAAATATTGTACATGTTCTTCTTCGCCTCGCGCTTGAGCAAATCGTACAAAACGAGCATGTGGAGATACGGTTTCGTCGGAGGGACTCTCTTCTTCCCTCCCTTTTTCGTGCCCTTTTCCAGTACGATCAACGCAATCGGTCCCCGATACTTGTCATCGTACAAACGACGAAATTCGTTGGCATTATCTTCAGGCCTCAGGGCTAGTGGCTCGTACGGTTCGCTATTGAAGGCCTGCAGTACCTTCAGCGGCAATGGATCCAGTAACTCCGTGTTTGGCAAGGCTGTAAGTGAAACCATCGAATATTACCATCCCTATGTCCACATCGAACCTAAACTAGTCCACCTTACCATTCTGAGGCAGCGCTTTGCGTTTGCTTTGCAAGAACCACTCTGTGAACGGCTTATCACTCCAGAGTAGACTCTGCGTGGTGGGATTTTCGTTGGCTTTCGGTACTTCAGTGGTCGTTGTGACCGGTGTAATTGAGGTGGATGTTTTCATCGTTGTTGAAACGACCGTCGGGGGTGGCTTATCGGGTCCATAATAACCGGGCTTGTGAGGACTCGTTGGGACCAGAGTGGAATCTAGTGTAAAAAGGTAAGTTTAAAGATTTCAACCCTAGTTTTTCTTTTGTATTGAATACAAACCGGCAGGCTTGGCAGTTGTCCATGTCATATCTCCCGATGGTTTGGTGGTGGATGTCGTTGCTGTGGTACTTGCCGTAGTAGCTGCCGTAGTCGTTGTCGTTGGACGAAGCGTGCTTGATGGAGAGGTTCCTCCCGAGCTCGACTCAGCGTTCGGTGCCATCAGTACTGGCTCGTACTGGATCATCTCAATGCAGTGGTGCAGTATTTGCATCGTCACCGGAATGTAGTTGTTTACCAGCAGCGGACCTCTGTCGCCCAGCTTTTCCACCTCATCCGCCAACTGATCATCTGATGCATTTATCTGGAAGCATTGTGTATGATGATTCAGCGATTTAAGTAAGAAAACCAATATCCAGTGGTTGCCAGGAAAGGTTCATTAGTTTTTTTGGGTTTTAAGGTTTACACAACTTTAATTAGAAACGGTCTTAACAGTTGGATACATTCAATGAAACATTTCGTTCGGCATGGGAAATATTTCCATCGCTTAAGCGAAATTTGCAAACACATAAAGCAACATCCAAGGAACCTAGGGAATCGTACACGGACATCAATCAATTTTTAAAGATTGTTTATAGAAAAGGAAATTGTTAATCTAAAATAGAAAATTAACTTACATTCCTTTTGCTGATTTCTTAACAAAAAAAAAACAGCTACCACTCAATAACTGTTGTGATTTAATATTTGATTTAATATGTGATTTAAGTTTAAATATTACCCCTATATTGATCGAAATCTTGTTTATCACTTCTATAAGTATGTTTTGCTTACAAACGTTCCGCGTGATTGCGTTTCCTAACAAAATTGACCGCGTTTGGAACGTCTTCGTGATATCAAAGTATTGCGATGGTAGTCCCGTTACGGATAGTTTGAATAGTTTTGTATTTTTTTTTGCCTTGACACTTAGAAACTTTTTATAAGAAACAGTTATGATACGGTGAGTGCTTCGCTACATCTCCTTAGTATAGAAAACCGCACAAAAATCCATTCCTCAGCTCATTAACAAGTATAAACACGTAGCACACCACACGCGATCGAGGACTTGTAAACAGATAATAAATTCACCTTAATCACTTTAATCCTCTCTCGCCAAGGGTGGCCCTGTCACACCCAATTTCCAAACTCACCGGTTGCAGTAGCGCCGCGCAAAACAGGGCACACCACCCGACCAGGGATAACTTCATCGCGCGCAGCATGGTCTCGAGAGCACGGACTTCTGGTTTAGTTCAACCTTGCTGCGATGGCGTCTGGAAAAGCACTGATTTCGATACGTCACACGCGTGCGTGTGCGGTGCGCGAATTCCAGCTCGACCGCCTGGCAAAAGAGGGACACGACACGGCACGACGACAGCACCGCATATCTGCACCCGTACACCCCACGATCAAAGGGGAACAAATGGGAAGGCACTGACATCGTTCTTCGCTTACGCCGGGCCGTGCCGAAGATGGCTGCAACGCCCGCACGCGATTCACGGTGGACCTGTTTTCTTCGGCTTGTGAGTGTGTGTATTTTTTATTTTTTATTTTGCTCTTCCTACCACACCCCCCTCCCCCCGTGGACCTTGGGGGATTGGGTTGAATATTGGAATCGGATCGGAGCAAGCGGCTGACCGATTAAGGGGCCGCCGTACGCATCCATTAACCGCCCAGTGATGCCCGTGCAATGTTGTCACTTTCTCTTCTCCCGGGCAGGTGGAGGGCACGAGGGGAGAGGTATAAAAAGTGGGAGAGAGAAAAACAAACACTTCACCCTGCACCCCGGGAAGGGCGCGACGGGTGACAGGAGACATCAACGCACGGGTAGAAGAGAAACCTGCGGTTGCGGTTCTGAACTCACACATGCGTTCGTGCATGGGATGCAACTTGATACCACTGGTGCATCAGCACGCCATTAGCGATTGGCTGTGAACAACTAGTTTACAACTAACGATTGAGTGCAAAATTTCTCTCCTCCACGAAAAAGCACACCATTCTGCCAGCCTCGGCAAAGGCCTCCATTGATGAGTTAATGAGCTCGCGATAAGTGTTTCAAAAGTGGATGCCAAATTTATATTCATCACCTCTCACAATCACACACACACACACACGCACACACATAACGCACGTCCGGGAAACGCACCTTCAGAACCAGTTTGCGACCGTATCTCGGGCCTCTCATGCTAACCTTTCTTTCCGCTGTTTTGCGCCGTTTGGCATTTGAATACAGTTTTGAATAACGAAATACTACACCACCCCGAATTCCGGGGCCCATATGGCC
>JXWZ01003648.1:0-40613 GCA_000956215.1 Anopheles farauti No. 4
GTTGCGAACGTGGGATGGTGCCTCACGCGGGTATTGTGCCTCACGATTGATATTTACTCGTCTGCCGCTATTTGCATACGCTTTGGAAAAAAGATTTTAAAATAAAGCTAAAATGAATAGCTGACAAACGGAATCGTTTTCGGCTAGAAGCAGTCATCAAATCCTTTATGGATGGGTCGCACTTTGATGTTATATACCACCTACGCCGTTTTGATCATTAGCGTCGGTAACTTGGAAGCCTATGGCACTGCAGACACGAATTCTTCACAGGTGACGGCCAAAGCGGCAAGTAATAATTTGATAAGAAAAACGAGATGCTTTCACTTTATGCTTGGAGCGATCACATACGCCACTCGTTTTTGTCGGAATAAACACAGCGTGTGTGTAATTTGTCTACACTTGCGCTGCTCTGTACCGTAAAATAACATAAACACACTTGAAAACTCGTGCGAATAAACACTGGCTTGGCTGGTTCGGATTCGGTGCGGAAAATAGACGCGAAGTGAACTGGGAGTTTGAAATATTGTTTTGCACGTTAAGGAAAAGTGTATTTGTGCGAAATTTCATTCCACAAAACTGCCTCCATATATTGATACAATCCGGGCCGGGGATTTGCTTGCAAGCAAAAGTGAGCGTGAGACAAATGGTTGGGATCGGTGGTGTAAGACAAAACAAAAAAAGATAAAGTGTCTTGCGAAGACTTCAGAAGCCAAAGCGCTGCGGGAGAGTGGATAAATTTCGTAGAAGGGAGAATATTATTGTTTATGTTACGGAATAATGCAGGATATGCTAACAAAGGGATGTGCTGCTGGTGTAGGACGGAGTAGAGAAAGATTGCGATAAGCACCAGAGCGAAAGAATGCGGGGAGAGCGCCAAGCTTCGCCTAGGACCCGTGTGTATCAAATTATGCGATTTTATTGTTTTCAATTTTGGGGATTTCTGCGTGCATGTCGCTTGTCAACGTGCATTAGCGTTCTCACAGGGCGTGTCGCGTTTACTCCGTACGAGTGTGTGCGTGATAAGCAACTGACAAGGGGAAAGTTGCGACCGCTGCTTTGCTTTTCGTCGGAGTCCAGGCATACCCGGGGATGCGAACCCGATGTCCTGGGTAAGATTGATGTTCTTGTCAAAGTGACACTTTTAGCGCCAATCGCGCAGTTCTTGGTGAACGTTCATTCCCTACTGAAAAGTTCCCGGTATGGAGGTGTGCAAAAGGATTGGCGCTATGGTTGAGATGGATGAGAGCATAGACTGGATGTCATGTGGGAAGAGCATGGTATGGTGCCGTATTTCAATCGATGCGACGTTCTTTGTGAAGAGCATAAAGAGCCCAGCCAAGGTAGGCTATGGCTTCGGGGTTAACCTTGTCAGTGGGAGCGGTACTTGGAACAATTCCAAACCTGGTGGATGTTGAGGACATCGTTGTCAACTGGAAATCTGGCATACGGAAGCACTTTTCTCGTTGGCTCGTTGACGAAGGACGAGTGGCGCGAGGAATGCATCCTAGCGGTGGCGGAAAATCGGTAGACGGTGTAATAAAATAAGCACGAAATTTTATCACGATCCTCGTGGGTTGAATCCGAGCATAAATAATAAATTTTCAGCTCACGGTTGCGCCGCGCTCAACTGCAGCGCTTGGTGTGTTTCGTTATGGTTAATGTTACACCCAATGTCTCTTCATTACTCCTTCTCACATCGCTACTTCGTTTCTGCTCTCTTTTTCTCTCGCTCTCACAGTCAGTACCTCCGCGAGAAGGATATTCGGTTCGTGACGGTGGCGGACCTCAAACACATTGCAGATATACTAACACTGTCTGCCTGAGGTTTGCCAATTGTGTGCCGCCTTACTAACACCCGGTAGGCCATGAGAACCTGCCAGAGCTGCCACCTCAAACACAGTAGCTTAGCTGTTTGGCTAACGATGGCAAACAAAGGCAGAATACGACCCGCGTAATATGTTTCGTCTACAGCCACCGCCTCAGGGTTGGGCGACGGTGTGAATATGCGACGACGGCCTTTATTCTCCAGCTTATGCTCCGGCGTCATCTTTCAACATCTTTCCAAAGCGCGCTTTTATTAGTTTCAGTGCTTCAGGACGAGAAGCGGTGTGGGGACCGTTTTCCGTTTAGTGGAAAATAACTTTTTCCTGTTTCGTGTACCGTACTGTGGTGTCTCACCTGCTGCTTTCAGTGGGAAAATAAAAACTCGCAAAACCACAGGAACTGGCACGGGCTACCCTCGTGCGGAAATCGCCACCGCCCCAACGGAAGCTGGCCCGCGGGCGAGGTTTACGGATGGTCGAGACAGGGGGTTTCAAGCATCGTATCGTTTTGCATTCTTCTGCACACACCACTCCCGCATTATTATTGGCGACAATGGTCACGCTGAAAGCGATGCGATGCTCCCCCAACGGTGGTGGGAGACATAAAAGTTTGGTTTTTGCGCTTGTGTATGTGTGTGTGTGTGTGTGTGTGGCCGAGCTCTCCCTAATGTGAAGGCACAAGAGACGGATAGAGGATGGAGCTAAATCCTTAGAGCAACAACCACGATTCGCAGGTGAGGATGATTTCCTTTGCCTGCGTTCGTTGGGCGTAATTCGAATAATAAATAACGTGCAACGTAGAAAATCTGTTACAGTCACGATCGTAAAGGAATCTGTTTATACGGGGAACAAATTATACAATTTCTTGCTATATTTGTCCCGAGAACGTTAGTAGTATACAAGGGATAGCAACGCTCTACAGATGAAAGCAAATGTTGCCATACTATAAAGCAGATATTGATTGCACCGTTCTAATGCGCCATGTGCTGGAGATGATAAGACAGTTTGGAGTCTGATTTCATCTACTCTAGACACGTTGGTGTCCCTGCCGTCTGTTGGCAAATAATTTGTCTCCTATTGAAGGCATCTTGGCACCGTGAAATAACGAGAAGGATTAACTTGTCCTGAAATGAATACTTCTTTCGCTATATCTATGAATTGGTTCGTCGTATTGCTGATAATAGCTTGGTGATTAAGTGGTATTAATTGGATTTCAGGATGCAAGATGTTACAAAATCAACTTAATAACTTTCAAGCGACCTGAAGCTGCAACCTCCCCAACGCAATCGCTGGGCTGTTTCGAAAATTCAATCCCCAATTGGACTGATAAGAGCGGAGGAAAATCCATCAACTTCCCATTACGATTTTGTTCTGCCGTTTTCACCGAAAGTGTGCGAAAAAAGTAAGTTGTAGCAAACTTGTGACAATCTCCAACCTGGTTGGATGGCGGGTTTCCGACACCCGTAGAAACGGACCGATTATGTCACAATACCTTCGCGGGCAGGTGCTTCAAAGGTTGATCATTCACCCGCACCTCGCATCCTCCCACCAGCAGCAGGGGAAGGTATTGAAAATGAAAAGTTTTCGGTCGCGATTTACGACTGCTTGGCCTCTCGACTTGGGAAGGGTGGTTTCCGTGGGGCGCGCGCACTGAAAGTTACAGGTTGGGGAAAACTTGCAGGAGTGCCAGTGGTAAAACTCGTGGAAATAATTCAATTACGGTGAATCAAAGTGACTTTTGCTCCATGGTTACCAAAGTAAAAAAGGTCCTACCCAGTAGATCGGGACGATGGAGCGTAAATTGCGGGGCAAAATCCATCATTTCCAAATATTTGTACTCAAAAAGTCGTTAGCCATTTGTGAGTGCTTATGTTGGTTGGTTCGCTTTGAGTTTTTTTTTTGTATGAGGGAAGTTGGAATCCTGAGCTTTCATTTCGGTCCATGTATGTGTGTGCATGTATGTATTTTTTGTTGGAAATACTTTTCCTACCGTTAATCGCATTAAATCCTTTAAACTGTGTTTTGAGGAAGTTCAAAAGAAGTTAATTCGTTTAGACGAAAGCGAAAGCAATCGGCAGGACAGGTGTTTCTGGGTGTTGCAAAAGTGCAAAGGCACAACTGTGTGTTTTCGCCATCATGTTTCCAGATAGACGTAAAAGAGGGGGAGGGATTTACTAGCTTCTTTAGAAAATTTATGTGAACATGGTAAAAGGAATGTGAGTGACAAGCTGTAAAAATATTAGTTGGTAAAATGTTACGTATCTTCCATTTCGTTCTTGGGATTGATCGTGCTTCGTTGCTCCGCTGCGCTCGTACTAGATGTTCAAATGAGATGCCGAGAGACAATCGTATATATCTCGCCTTGCCAAGAACAGTCTGCTCAATCACACTTAAGCTTGTTTATTTTACAATGATTGCCATTGATCAAATCACAGTCAAGCGAGCTTTCCACGCAGATGACAGTTTCGTTTTTTTTAATACTGCGCGCATTTTACGACGTCACACGATTGGCGTATTGCCATATCGCTCGATTTGCTCGTGGGTGATTGGATGAGATCGTGGTGAAAATGCTTTGAATATGTTTCGTGAGGTGAAACCCATGGGCATGGTTTCTCCAACCAGTAATGGCACGCTCGATGGCATACAATTTACTCTGAATTTGTTAACATTTCAATTCGTTCTCCTCGTACGGTTTCCTAACGTCAGATCCGTTTGATTGATCAGTTGATTGATGGAACGTGACAAGCTTGCTCTAGGGATATAACCATCAGGCGCTCACGAGAGGAAACGAACGGGCTGTGTTGTGCTTCGCACGAAGAGAATCTAAAAAAGGGAGAATGGAATTATACATTAGCGCTGTCGAACACATCGCTTATGGATGAAGAATGAAAAATGCAGCAAGAAGCGCATTCAAATGAACCTGCGAGGTAAATTTATTTTATACAGCAGCAGCTTGATTGCACCTCACGTGATCGTTGCTCTTGCGTAGCTCATTTTAAGACAAATGGTTCATAAAAGATATCGAAAATTAAGGTGTAAATAATCTGTCCGGCTGAACATGGCTGCAAATGTCTTAAAGCGTGCACGGATAGGGAAACAGCGTACACAGTTTACAACTCGTCCTTGGAGAGTGCTCTCGAGTCCGGGGAGTTGGGATTGGGTCGATGGGTAAATGCATGGACATCGATCGAATGGATGTTATCTCGCTTGTACAACATAAACCTGATGTTGGAAAGATTTAGGATCCTTCTTGGGAGGGATGGGAGGTTTAGGAGGAGGGGGGATGGGGGAGGAGGTATGAGTAACTTTATCCTTTGAACTGCGGCACCCAACTCGACCCCTCGGCCGCCAGCCTGATTACCCTAAACGGGTGGACGGTGATTGACTGAGAACTTCCGGTTGCTGACGGTGTCTTTGGTGCGTTCCAGCCGAGATGGATGGATAAGACGGATAAGGCTACACACAACCGGACTGGATGTCGGATCACATGGAACCTCTGGAGTATGGTGTACTGTGATGTTGGGAATCGGGAGTACCATGTACAAGACGAAAGACAAACTTTCCCGACGATGAAACTTTCGATGATGGGCTGAGCTGAAGAGTAAAGTGCATTTACTGTTTACCATCTTGTGTGGCATTACAGAATCGAAGAAACGTAACGTAGTTGGTGTCTGTTGATGATGGTGGCGATGATGATGATGCTGATGGTAGTGGCTGAGAAGAAGTTAGGTTTGGTAATCTACTTTGATTTTATGCACGACTGGCCCCCGGGTGCCATCGAAAGGGATATCCGGGTGAATTTAAGAGCAAATAATGAGAGTATGTGTTCTCCCTCGGTATTTTCGATAGCCGAGATGTGCTCGTGAACGTCGTTTATTGCAGATAGAGGTAGGTGTGTCAATTACGGGTAGAATATTTCGGGCGAAAGTTACAATTTGCGGGGTTGCCGTTACGTTCCATAAGTCGTACGTAATATTAATGACATTACCATCGGATGGATCATACATATTAGATGCGGCTATTAGATGCTCAATGTTGAGCGTGCAATTGAATAAAATTCCTTATGCTGTGGGACGCTCAGGTACGTAGGTGTAGATCCACCTTCCTATCAACGACTTGTTTGAGAAGGGCGTTGTACGAAGCAAGGGATGTAAAATGATTATACATTTCGCTGCACAACGTTTGTCCTTTCGGAGGGTTCTGATGAAGAGCGTTTAATTTACCAATGATAACAACCGCATCCCGTTTTGCTTTGAAGGTGTGTATCCTGTAGGTGCAATCAGACTAAGGGGTAATGTTTTTTTTTTGCAGTAAGAAAAGCACGGCTTCATAATTATCCCATCCCATGGTGTTTGGGTTCGAATGGTTTGGCTGGTTTATGGGTTTCATCCATAGTATTCGTGCATGTGCTTCTCTCACGGACGACCGTTTAACGGAATGGAAATTCGAAACGTGACCAAAATAGGAGGGTACAAGAGAAAAACTGTGAAGAGTGGCAAAGAAGCATTCTTTTCAAGTGGGCTCTCACCTTGAAAGCTAACCGCGAGCAAAGATGCCGCGCACGGTCGTCCTTCTCGGCTGGCGCCTCCGTAGCAGAAGGAAAGGATATCACGAAGGGTTTCACTATGCTGCTGGTGGGTGGTGAGGCTGTTTCCCTCAAAAAAGCCAGTCGTTGGTGATGTTGGAGAACAGAGCCATCAAAGGAGGAAAGTCAAGTTCGCAGGAATTGTTTATGGTTGTGTAACTCGTTAAGTGGCCATAAAGAGAGCATAATTTCGTTCCGTTTTTCGGTGTCGTGGCAAAAGTGGCCACTTGAAAAATGTGATAATTATTCATATAATTTTACACCGGGTGAAGCGATAAAGCGTCGGAGGCTGTCGGCTTTACCTTAACTCCTTCTTTCGAAGGCGCCAGCGAGTCGCTTAATGTAACGACTGCCGCGGGACGGTCGAGAGAATGCAGATCTATTGCCTCGTGCGAAGAACAACCGTTTTCAATCAGACTTCAAGTGGGCAGCCGGCAGCCGTCATTTCATGATCTGGTGGGCCGATGTGTCTCTACAGAGCGGTGAAGTGTGCGTTTGGCGTGTTTGATCCGATTTGAAGTTGACGAGAACGACAAACCGGCGTCAATTGAGGAGATAGATTGAATTTTAAATCATTTCGGATGTGTTACTTGGAATTCATTTGCGCTTGGAATCAACTGGCAGTTGATTTGTTTGACCAGTGAATAATAGATGTCTTAATTTAAATTTCGTTCCACGAGCGTTCCACTTCTGGGTGCTTGTTGAGCAAACCTACATACACACATCCAATGCAAAAAGCCTTACTTTTGTTGAGTGCGTTAGGCAGTGGATGCTGATACGATGCTACCGAAACTGTTTGATGGGGCTTCATCGCTTAATTGCGATTTGCTGATGGGCAACTAATGATGGTGAAAATGAGTTCTGGCTTGAGCAGCAGCAGCCAGGACAACTTTCTAGATTTTCCGACTCATTTCGTTTGCTCAAGCCAGATCAAGGCGGGTGTTGAAGACTGATTGCCGGTCTAATTAATAAAAATAAAGGCCAACATCAATTTTCGTACAGTATCGTAATGGTATTGTGGTATGCAATTAGAATCCTGTAGAACCAATTGCGCGGGGTTTCGTCGAGCTATCATGAAAGTTGTAAATTAAAACCAAAACTTTTAACAGCTTCTCATGCGTCGTTTAACTACATCATTTCTTATGTTTTAGTTTGTCTGAAGAAAGATTTGAATGATATCATCGATCACCACTGGTAACACAAAAATGGAATAGCAATTTCATTTGGAACAACACTCGTTTCCGGTTATAATCTGTTTTCTTATATTTTACAAGTGCTACTTGGAAAAGCTAGACCATGAAAGCGAAACAGATGGCATGGGTGGCATTCAGAGTAACCCGCGTCCAAAAATAAAAAGCGTTAAAAAATGGAAATTTCGGAGAAGATTGTGTATATTTTTTTTATTCACCACAATCACTTGTTCTTGCGCACTTGCTTTTGGTAATCTTCGGATAGCTCGACGCTCTGCTTGGTAGCATCAAACGGCGAAATTGCTTTCGCAATATTGGTCTCCTCCGAAGGCAGATGTCCAGCCGAATGCGAATGTGAAAGATGCTGGGGCAAACGTCAAGCATCGACCGTGGGCGAGTATTCATCCTTTTCATAAATTAAATATTAATTCAATTTTTGTGCTGCCCATTCAATTTTTGTGCTGCTCATTTTATGCGCTCGGGCAGTAAGCAGGCGTAACAGCAAGGACAACAATTCTTAATTGTTTCTAGAAAAGCTGTCTTCCATCTGTGTTTTGATTTTCTGTGCGGTGGACGTGCTGGACGTAAAAACTACGCTTCAAGCCGTGTCTAATTTGATGATATTAATTTTTGTCGTCTTTTTATGATTGTTGTTTATTGCTATCGGAGCGAGTGAGCTAGAGGAGAAGAAAGTAAGAGATAGTGTTGGTTCCGTTTTGGTTTAGTAGAAAGCAAAAAAAGTCTCCCATTCATTAATGAACGATTAATTAATGGCTGAACAGAAAGCAGCGCATGAGTGGCTAGAAAAAATAAATTTGGTCGTGCAAACGATCATGTTTCCAAAAAACATCTCAAATATTTGAATATTCCAAAAAACATTGAAAAGGAAACATTGCAATGCAGTATTGTGCTGTATATTTTTTAATTTAGCTCTAGCAGAAATCGTAGTAGGTGTAATATAGTTTAGCTGGGTGTAATACGTGGTTGTAGTTTTGTCCTTGTGCTCAGTGATAACTTCCATTGTGTGCAGTGTTTGCCAGCTGCTACCGAACCGGACAGTAGTGAAGCATTGTCTTGTAACTTATGGTTTGTTTTTACCCCAATTTATATGCACAAACTTGGAGAGCATGAAGAAATTTGTCACATAAATGTATAATTTATGATGTTTTTCTGGACACCAGCCTCTGCAAGCGTACGTTCGGCCTGATATCCGTCCATGCGTCACTAAGGCGAGCGGACGTAGCGGGATCTTTATTTGCTGCCCTTCTCTGATGACGAATGATCTCATTGTCACTTTCGTCGTGCCGTCCAGTCAGAGGCCAGAGACTTTGTACGCATGCTGCTTAGTTGTGTGAAGGGATGTTCCTATGGCAGTACACGGTTCGCTTTTTGTTCGTTTCATTTGGGGGCTGCAAAAATCTAATTTGTGGAGTCACTCTTTAGGCATTCGGGGAGCACACATGCACATTTCACACACGGCAGGCACGAGCAATATCGTTGCTTATAGCGGGGCTCACACGGAAAATTGATTTTGTCGTAAAAGCAAGAAAGCTATCTCGAGCATAAATGAATGCAGTGCGTGTGTGCCTTTCGGTCTGAGTATGTCTGCGGTCAACGATCCGTTTTTTTTTTATTTTTGTGCCTGAGTCTTGTGAGAATAGCATGTTTTATTAAATATCTCATTAGTTTTGTCATTTTTACGGCAAAAAAAAACAACTCCATGACCTGATGCGCTGTGCGCACAGTGAGTGTATTTCTATACTAAAGAATCCATTAAATATGGATCGTGTGCGGACTTTATGTGCGACTATAAATTTTGAACAAAGCTTCGCACCAGCTACGCGTTCCACATCGAACGGAATGCCTGGGAGTTTTTGTGTCTCACACGAAGGTGCTTTTTTCCTAATCGGAATCGCAAAACGGCCGCGAAAAACTCATCTTAAGAATGAAAAGCTTGGATTCCGTGTTGCGTTGTATCTCGCGCTGAAGGTTGTAGGTGAAGTCAGTGTCATAAGGTTTGGGTTTTTCCTTTCCTCTGCTCAATCCTTGCGAAACGATTGAAGCCACCTAAACGGCCCAATCGTAAAACATGTGAGGTAATAAACTAAAAATGAAAGCGTTTCCCTCTCGCTGACTTCTCAACCTGTGAAGCAGTAGAGCCGCATGGAACGCTTTTTTTCGGTGCTGGTGTCCCATGATTACTTTTACTGGCACTGGTTCCTGGCGGGTCGGCAGAATGTTTTAATTTGAGCTCGTTTATTTCTTCCTGCTTCCTCGCTCGCACTTGTGTCGCAGAACGGACCAAAAAGGCCTGGCAACACTTGGATGCATGCAGAAAGAAATGGACTCCAAAAAACAGCATTGCGGAAATATTTTATTTATTCATGCATGACTGCGTTGAGTACGGGCCATGAGCTGAACGGTATAACATTGAAAGTAATTTTTATTAGTTTCACTGCAAATAAAGCACGCATGGGAAGTGAGTGGATGCTAGGAACCAAATTTCGTGAGTCTGTGATGCGTGCGAGTACTGTTGGTTATGGAATGTATAAGTGCGATCTTTTCGTATGTTTGATGAACGTGTTAAAAAATACTTTAGTTACAATTCAGAATGACTACAGTACCAGTTTTCAACCGTCCTTGCATAGTGTATTATTGTCACGTTGTATTATTCGAAACATTACTTAACACTTTTTTTTGAATTGTTAATCATTATTGATGACAAAGCGAATGGAACCCTCAATACGTTTTTCGATTTATTCAGTACAGTGTAAATGATCTTTTGAGGGGTTGAAAAGCAAGAAAAAAAAACATATAAATTTAATCGGGAAAATACTTTACTGTGATGTTTTTGAAAATCCCACCCACTGTTGCTACAGTTAGCCTTTGGAACTGTTAGTTCGCTCAGTCATCCCTGAAATAACTTCCTTCCCGTGAGCTATAAATCGCCCCCAGGGATGTTTGTGGCCCGTGGTATGATCCGTTGATGATAGGGAAACGGAAGAATTTAAATGGAAAATGTTCACTTTTAGCACTTTCTAAGAGCCATGGACGAACCCCTTTCTTGTTGGCGTTAGACAGGTTTGCATCGAATTACATAGACTGGATGCTTTAGTCATCGGATGTACGGAGTAAATCGGATAAACACAACTTTACTTCAGCATGTGTCTTTTTAGTGGTGTTTGTTCTTTGCAGTTTGCTAGCTGGGTGGCTGGTCGATGGTTGGTTGAAATTAAAGAAGCCATTAATCACATCGCAGGGAGTCACCCGTCTCCCGGCAGCGGTAAATGCAAACCAGTGAAGGGAAGAACGAGGAACGCATGAATGCAATTTTAAAAGGTACACAGCAATGGGAAAAGGGAAATCATTTGTAAAAAGAGCACGGTCGTAAGAGAAGAAATCTCAATTTGTCAAATAGGACCCGTGTTGACATTTTCGGTCAATTGAATATAATGCCAGTGGACCCAGGCGACGCTTCCGCATTGAGAAAGGAGAAATTGGCAGGAGGAAGGTGTTAGTGGTGTTAGAGTAGTCTTACTTAAAGCAACCATGGAGGCCGCTCCTGTCGAAGGATGGCAGAGCATCCAGGCACCTTTACGACATAAGGTGTAAAACTGTCACATCATGGCCATCGCAGTCATCATCGTCATCATCATCTGCACTTTGGAGTGTTCGATGGAGAAACCGCTATTGAACCGTGTCGGACAATGGTTGTTGTGGTTCCGGTGAAATGAAATGTCATTCGATCCCGGAAGTGTCGTACAGTTTTGTTCATGCAGCCCATCTCAGGGACATTGCCGGATTTCTTTCCGTTCCAACCGTCCGCAGCCTGAAGTGCAGAAATTATTGTTCCGGACAGATGTCGCCGGGCAAACAATTGAAAATTGTTCTTACCTCTGCTCTCGCGCGTTCGCTCGTCCGGACCACCGGGCCACCGGGCCACCGGTATTGAAGTGCCATTTTGTCTAGTTTGATATCCTCATCTCAACTTCGAAGTAGAAGAAGCTGCTCGAGAAGGCGCTATAAGTATGGATTTGCCGCAGGGAGATAGCATTTGGACGATTGAGTGAAAACACATAGCGATGGATGAAATATTACTTATGTTTACTTTGCTTTTACACAAATCAATACGAGCTGTTGTTCATCACTCGTACAGACACACTCAGTATTGATACACACAAACACACGAGAGATGGTTGTTTGTGGTGGAAAGCGTTGTGCAGCAGAGACAGTCAGAACCGGAACTGACAAGGACATTGGATCGGTTTGGACATTGGCACCCGAGTGGAGTAAAAAAAAATCTAACCATTGAAGGCGTTTGTTTTGCAGTATCGATTCACCTTCTCTGTGTTTGGGGGCCTGAACTATGTGTCCTCGGAAGAGTGAGAGAGAGAGAGTGTCTGATTTCTTTGCGTTCGTTTTGCTTTTCCTTTTAGAAATCCATGTTTGTTTGCGAGTACTAGTGTACTATACTGGCTTGCATAAACACAGTTTTCCTTAGCTGTTGTTCTTGGGGCTCGAGCTGAGCCGAATGAAACAATGGCTGTGAGATACGTTGTGTAGAACAACAGCTTACGGATGTGGAAAGTGCTTGTAAACAAAACCGGAAGATGCTAGAGGTCGCACATGTAGAAAGGTCTCACATGTCATCCATCAGAATCGGGAAAGGATACGACATGCGTGCGGGTGCGATGGCAACCGGAAGTCATATTGTCCACCAAAACGGTAAGGTTGACCTACGGTGCCATGGAGAAAGATCCGTTTTCCTGCGAATCCAATCCCAGCATCTCCCTAGCCGATCGGATGAAGCTCAATCTTCGATGCTCTAATTGAATGGATTGTTATATTTCCCGAGAGGTTTCGGATTGATTTGAGTCAAGAGGACGATCTCCTGCATCCGAGTCTGTCGGAAGCTGTTTTGTGCATGAACGATGCAGGAAGCTTTCAAACGAAGGTAAACAAATAAGATTGTCTTTTTCCGGTCCATCCATCTTACTGGTGCTTTCCGTATAAAACGTAAGCATCGTGCCGGGAATCATTGACTGTAGACGCGCTCGTCCTTCGGAGGCAGATACGAATAATGTCAGAGGGAAAGTGAGGCTATTAAATTTACCCTAATACTCTCTATATTAGAGCAGCAGGATTGCATGATTTTTGATAAATTCCATGATGAACAATAAGTTCGCTACGAACACACGCTGAACACAACAATGTTCGTAAAATTAATTATGAAGTTGTTTTTATTTTGTGTTCGAATGTTGATGATTTTAAGTGCTAGGCCTTGTATGGTGGTTAAATAACAAATAGAGAATACTAGATTTTATTTCCAGATACCATCAGTCTTGTCTTAGCCAATAATTCTCACAAATAGATCTATTCATCCAGCTGTCAGAACAAAAAAATGTTGACAAATTAAACCGAAACACCATCCATGTGGTGCAGATTGTAAAGTTTCTGCTGATTCCATCGCTGACTGTTACAGGAGGACCACACCTTGCCATCTCTGTTGATCACCAGGAGCCGAACGCCCAACACGCCAAAACAAAATTAACGAACGGTGCAAAGGAATGGGAAATCAATTGTAAAAGTTAGTGCTGTTACAGTATAGGCAACTTCCGGTTCGTATCTTTACTTTTGTATGCTGGAAAAGAATAGGCTTAGCGGTAGGAAATCCTGAGCGAGAAGGAAAGCAAAACTGTAACTAAATCTTAATTTAATAAATGAGGGATGTGAGAAACGTCAATCGAAGGCCACAGGGCATCGTGAAGGAAGGATAAAGTGCTGCTGAAGCCGACCGTAGATATTTTTTGTGTGGGATTGGCTTTCATTATCCTTTGAAATCGTTTTGCTACCTTCCATCCCTTCTCTGACTTAGCTCATTCCGGGTTGGGCTCGTAACTGGATCGAATTTCTAAGGGTGACAGAGCTGTTTCCCTTTTTGAGGCAGAAAAGCGTTTTATTGGGTTCGGCGCAGGTTAGCGTAATGTTGATTGCTTTCAATTATGAAACGATAAAAAGCGAAAATGGAAGGAAATTTACTGCCGGAAGTGCGAGAGAGCGTATAGAGAAAACTTTTGAGCGAGTTCCTGGGGTGCTAGTTTTAAATCAGTTCCCGTTCACATCTGTTGAGGATTAGCCGCGCTGCTATTTTTTCTTTCGCTACAGTGAATGCGCTAACAAATGTCGCGCGATAGACGGAAATATGTTTGTTCGGAATATATTTTTTGAAGCTGAATTAAGTAACTGATTTTAGAAAATGCCATAAACCGTGGAAATATCATATTAGATTTTTTTTAAATTGACACTTGATCCTATTGACTATTCGAATTTTCGAATATTATCCTTTTCCCGGAATTGCTACCAAGAGCAACACTGGCAGATTTAAAAAACTCGACATTCCGTTTCAAGAATAATATTTTTCTTATGAAATCATCTTGAATCGATAGCCTTTGGGAGCAGCAAGAAAAAGGAGTGAGACTATTTGAGCCTGCTGTTTTGAACAGCAGTAAGCGACACACGCACACAATTTCAATTCCATTTTCCAGCGCAATTTACGTCAAGAGCGAATTTCATTACGTGTCGGTATTGCTTCGCACAAAATCGTTCAGCGAACGAAGAGCCTTCGCGGTTGGCATGGAAAATAATGGCCCTCACTCGGATGACATCCTCCAGTCTGCATCTCCACGCGCGATACGCATTTGTGCGCGTTATATTGGCGCTGCCCACCATTTGTGGCAGACATGGAATTCGTAATAATCATTGTCGAATTGACTCGATTCCAATGGCCTACGCAGGGCTGTCGTTGGAACTGCGTTTGCCTTCCTTTCTTCATCCTCCTCCTGCCCCTCCCGGCAATCGCCGTGCTATTGACTTCTTGACAGGTGGAGGAGGGTCAGTCGCATGCTTTGTAACACCTTGCCACATCAGGTCGCTCAGGCGTGGCTAGCTATCGCCTGATTGGAAGTAAATCCTCGACAAATTTGTCTTCGACGTCGCTTCCCGATCCGAGCAGGCGTCGGTGGACACGTTTCTCTCCATTTCCGAGCAATTCATTTTATGCCTCCATCGAAAATGGTGTGGCAAGCACCATCCCGAAAGATATCAATTAAGATAAACCAGAAACGTGTCTAATCGATTGCGGTCTCCATGTTTTGTTACAAGAATGTAAGATAGCGTGCTGGTTGGCTCAGCCGTACAAGAGACTTGGACATGCATTCAGACTAGAATTCAACGATGGGGATCGGTCCGTATTCCGTTCGCCGCAATGGAAATCGAACGAAAGCAGAACGTGTGGAGCAGAGAAATGAAATGAAAAGAAAAACGAAACCATTGAATGTGGGCTTTCGCTAGTTTGATGGATTGATCGGAGAAGATTTCGGTGGGATTAATTGAATTCTTATGTGTGATTGTGCGTCTCGGGTTTCGACAGACAATGCCACGGACGCGTTGCATGTTCGCTCGGAAATGTGCCAACGTGCGAAAGACTCTGGCCGGTGCGGTTCCTTAAGTACAAATCTGTGGGCGAAAATCTTCAGTGTGTAATCAAGGATTTGTACGCCGCGGTGAGCCTTTCAGCTTGTCATAAAGAGAAGCAGAGAAGTGCCTCTCACACACCGACAGCAGGACATGAATAGAATCGGGCGCACGATGAGCATAATCAGCTGCCCTCAAGGCACTCAATTCCAGTAAAGAACAAGCTTCGAAAGTAAGCTAGCTAGAACCTGAACGGCCAAACTGGGCGCGGGCCAACGGGCTTATAATTATAATCCATCTTCGTCATCATCACACCTTGCGAATGATCTGGAAAGAAAGGGATCATGTCAGATTTCAGAAACCTCCCGTTGTGAGTTGCTTCCTGGCTCCTGCTTGTATCGGTGCTCTTTAATTTCGTTCGTTCACCTTTTGATTAGACTTTCAATCAATTAGGGACATACCAGGGAGCTTGTGCTCACGCTAAAGCCACGAGCTACGGAAAGCTTTTACATCTTGGCCGCATGTTCTTGATCCGCCTGCTTTGCGTCCTCCGTCGGGAGCGGTTTGCTCGGACCAGCATGTGGTACGGATTCAGAGGGCGGACAGTGTCCGGCAGATTGACTGGCAGGTAGCTGGAGAGGATGACTGTGTGAGAATCATTTTCTATGGTAACCGAAGTGATCATTCCAGCGAGCCATTAAATTGAATATTTCAGCAGGGATTTCGGGCGCGCCCGGTCGCGGAATGGTACGGATGGTGCGGATGGTTAGCGGTTGGCTGGGGTGTCGATATGCAAAGTGGGGTTCTAGATCAACCGGGCGGGTGGGATCAACTAATTGACAGTAATTGCTCCGTGCACGCTCGGACGTCGCTGCGTGGCGTCTCGGGCGGGATCGCCGTTTAATCCCTTTTGTAATTAAATTCTATTGGTGGGCTTCTGGTGAAAGAACACGGCATGTTTGGTGAATTCCAGAGCATCAGCAGAAAAATCGCTATCTCAGGATCGAAGGATTGTACACCCAGGCACATCACCGTGGGAGATGAAGGTTCAAAATTGGGTTCCCTATTGATTTGTGAAAGCAATAAGTTAACCTCAACGCTCGGAAGGCGAATGGCAATTAATGGGCTAGGCAGAATGGCTCTTACGATGGCCGTGCAGCGTGAAATAGAGCTTCCGGTTTCGAAAGTCTTTGGGGCGATGGCTAAATTAATTCCACAAATTTGTTTAGAATGCTCTAGCAAACAAAGTAGAGGGAAATTCTTTTTTTGCACTGCTACTTGCTTGTCTGTCGGTAAACAAACAGCAGCAACAGCAGCAGCTCCGTCAAATATTTGCTCAAGCCTTCGTGGTGGGTTCCGGTTACACGCGCGCAAAGGAATTGCACGGTTAGATGAATCTTTCAACCCCGGGATAGTTTGGTAACGGGCGGGAACTTATTGATTATCCGTCTTTGAACGACCGTCCACTTGAGCAGCGGGTAAAGAATAGTGGTGGGAAAGAATGGCGATATACCAATCGATGCCGTTGCAGATAATAAACCGTGACCATCCAGTGGCAGAACCTTCCAAGCACACAACCACCCAACCGGGCATTGGCGCGGGCCCGATGTGCAAACAATTGCTTTCGAATTTAATTTCACGACAAATATCGCATTCACTGGAGCGTCTCAAGCTGCTATGTATGTGTGTGTGAGTGTGTGTGATTGGCGGTAGGAAATGGGCTTTGGTTGAGTTAGTTCCGAGATTGCTTGTAACACAGGAAGCATCACTCGGTGGAACGCAGGTCGGTGTTTAGCTGTTTGCTTAGGAACGGAAAAGAGGTGTGTATTAATAAGCTCCGAATCCGTTCAAGGTGCCTCGGTGCCGGTGGTAAAGACCGTCTTCGGAAGCTCTTCAGGCGACTGATATATGTTTACTTTGTCCGTTGTCGACTGGCTATGCCTTCGCTTTCTTGCTGCTTGCCTGAGTCGGTTCGTTCTTGTTTTTATTTTATTTTTGTTGTTGTTCTAGAACTGTTCCCCAAGCTTCGTTGGGGAAAGAATTCGTACCGGCTTGTTTGTTTGCCGGTTTGCAGGCAGTTCTTCCCGAGCCAGTGCTTGCTTGAAAAGGATTTTATTTGAGGAGCTCTGAAGGGAGAGCGTCCCGATGAACCCCTTGAGCGACGACCGAACCCACCCAGCCTGCTGGTGCTTCATCGCGTCCAGGTGTGGTAGTAAAGAGCCTCTGGGACGGTGGGATTCGGATGCAGGGACGGTGAATAATTTGTTAAAGTAATAAGATCCTTGAAAATGCAACTGGTCGGTGCTTGGGTGGAAACCGAAGTTTGACATTCCATTTCCACACGCCTTCGTCCGACATTGTTGTGCTACGACTATTGTCCTTGGGCTGTGCTGAGCGGGGAAAACCACCGTAAGAGGTGATAAGTGGATTGAGAACTGTTTCAGCAGTTTATTAAATTTCTCCTTCAACGGTAGCATTCAAGGAGCTGCCATTTGTTGGTCATTGCAGTAGGTAGGTAGATGACAAAGTGGTGGACAGTTCATAAACGCTGCTCAAGATGTTTACTCTTTAGGAAGGTTTCAACAAAATGGGCCTTATGGGTCACTTGAGATGACAATTATCTTGTTCAACAAGTAGAACATGGTCAGCATTCCAGGGGTTTAGTTTTTTTTTTATTAATAGACTGCAGACTACAGATACGCTACAGATTAATAGACTACAGATGATGGAAGTATCCATACCAAATTATTCGTTTCGAAAATAGTGGAGGTAAAGAAAGCTTTCGTAAACGGCACATTATTGTCATTAATTTTTTTTTTCCGTTACATGTGCTATATCGTATTCAAGCCACATCAATGCGTGGGCAAGGCTCGCTTGGATAAGTTATATTACCTCATGCCAAAGGTCAGGTATTAATGCAGTAGTTTCAGATATTACGGCTTCTCGCCGGATCTTGTCCGTTCTATTTGTCTATTTTCTTGTGACGTTGGGTTTCACGCGCTTCGGCCGGTGCATGTTATCGACAAAATCGGATTAATTACCCACCCCTTAGAGTGACCGTTTGGGCATGACCGAACGGAATCGTTCAGCCGGAACTAATGGAATTTCTATTGTCCTCCGGAAGATGTCAATCCACTCCGGTTTAACTTCGGTCCTCCGTGTGGCTTTGTGTGTAGACAACAAATAATCCTTCTTTCCTGTTTTAAAATTAAAACGTAGCGACAGCATCGACAGGAACGTCTGCAGCGACCGTCTTTAAACCAGCTGACATGTAGGTCTGTAGACACCGACCGGAATCAACTGTTCCCGGAGGGATGTGGGCAGAAGTCATTAAAGGTTAGTACCGGGAGTGCAAGCACACATTTCATTAAAATAGTTTCAGCCTCACTACTAAGCGTCCGGGTTCACCGGTGATAATGTAAGGGAATTGCTTAATTTTTCCTGTACCGTACGGAGCGTTTCGTTTTACAAACAAATTACCGGGCGATGGGTACGATAATTTACCGCATCGAACGGTTGCAATCAAACGCGTTCGAATTTTCGATCTAAAACAGTGGAACGTTTCGTTCCATGGGTTTCTTTTCCTTTTGTTTCGCATTTCACGGTGTGTGAGTACGCGACCACGTGCAATGAATCGGATTGTCTGCATGCGGATAGGTTGTAGATGACGAAGCGCAATCTGGAACCCACGCGTTCGGGCTGCTTTCTTAACGGTTACGATTCGTTTCATTAGAATGTACGAGCATTCTGGTTCCATCGGGAAATGACACATCATATAAAGGTATGTAAAAAAACTACTTCCTGCTTTTGGAACACTTCACACTTTTGTTTCTCTTATATTATCATTTTATCACTTAATTAAATCGTCCAACACCTAACGAGAACACTCTGCATAAAGGCTAGAACGATCAGTTAGGTGTATTGGGGGTTGTATAGAAGCATGGCGAGCAGATGATGGAAGACGCAAAAAATGAAATGAATTATCTAACCGTACGGTTGAAGTGAAGCGGGGTGATTATAGTGCTTGTTGCGTTCTTCGTCTGAGCCCATATAATAGCATCACAACCCTCGATAGGTCTACAATTATACCATTCCATTTACGAGAGGATTTGGAGTCTTTTGCGCCTTTCCACCTTCAGGATGCGAGCAGGTGTGATATCGGGTTCGTGGTTTTTGGCCTTTGCAAGTCTTTCGTTTAGGTGGCGCGTACGCCCTTGTGCGTTGCGATCCTCGTTTTTTTTCTGTACCGTCATTCTGTGGCTCTTCTGTGGCATCATTCGGCAGTAATTTAGATGCCACGAATTTGATTATATTTCGTGCACGGTTTGAGATAGTTTTTTGTAGCTCTTGTTCGCGGCTTTTTTATTGGTCAAACGTCGCTGTGATCGTTAAGGATGCGCAAACGGAATGGAGCAGAATGGCGCCCTTGTTTTTTCCTGTTTCGTGGCGCACGTAGGTGATGATGGGTGTAAATTATACCTTTTTTATTATTCGTCAGGGTGGTATGTTGGTTGTCTCGCGGTTTGTGATGAAAAATGTGTTATTTTTCTTTGTTCCCATTCATGTGTTTCGTGGTACGCGTTCGTAGTTCTCGTGAATCCCTCATTACAATGTGATCTCATTAATCACAGCAATCAACAGTGGGTCAAAGCGATCCTTTTGCGGTTAAAAATGCATCAACCGGCTGACCGGCGGCGGTAGCTGCTTCTGGCTCTGGCACGCCTAGAAAGGCCATTTTTCACTCTGGGCTTGCATATTTAACACCTTTTCGATAATGAGCGCTGCCAGGGATCGTATGTCGAAAAAGGATCCTGATTTGGCCAGCTGAAACTGATGCAGCCTGAATCCGTCCTGTTCAGCTGTTGCAGTCTTGGTCGTGATAACATCTTGAACAACAATCACCGGAGCTCATTTCGGTGTCTTAGCACGTTGAGCAGTATTTTTAGACTCGTTGGGCAAATGCAATGTAGTAAACATCGGTGATTTACATGCAAGAGGTGACCCTCAACAACACCGAAACGACACATCGAAACTCAGCCAATAGGAAGGATGAAATCAACAACGGTCACGGTAACAAGGGTTTAATTTATTCATTAACTGAAACCGTATGCGTCGCTTCTTCTTTAGTAGTTTCCGAACAAAAAATCTTGTTTTCTACACACTCACTCACAAACGCACAACAAACTCTTCGCCAGCCGTTTCCAGCAAAGTACCGCATCCAATTACGAATGCATCTGAATGCTAACTTTCCCCGCTAGAGAAGTGTCTTCTAATTTTCAATGTTTCCATTTCGAGCAATCTGAGCAACCAAACGAAGGATCCGCGTGGAGCTCGAAACTCGCTTTTTTATGGCGTGCACGTTTTCTCCAGTTCGGTTCGGGGTACGTTTGCCACTGAACGAACTTTTCATTATCTCTCAATTAACAACGTTTGACACATTCCTTCTTTCGTATTCATGAGTTTTAGTGTGTTTTAGTGTGAGCGTGTGAGAGTGCGTCTGCATAGCACAATGACACTTCGACGTTCTCGTTTGGTGGAGAGTACGTAAGGTGAGAAGAACGTTCGGGCGAGAAAAGTCTTGTAGGAGTGTAATTGTTAACATATGTTCCTGTTCCTCTTTGCCGTCGTCCGGGGAAAAGACGAATCAGCATCGGGATTTCGTTTGCCAGAACAGGTTTCAGGTTACACACACATACACAACCCTCACCTTCATGAATAATTTGCCTCGGCGACGCTTCGGGGAAGGATGGAATTTCTATGCACGCTTGTTCCCGTGCAGTGAAAAAAGGATTAGCCCCGCTGCCAAGACACGGAGGAGTCACAGATAAAACATTAGTGTAGAAGGAAAATTTGTTACCCGGCAAGTCCTAGATAAACATGGACAGGAAATTTACGGTACGGCACGAACAGAGACACGCTGCCTGACCGTGTGTACCGGGGGTATCTCATTCAAATTCATGTAAACACGACGCCGAAACCATCGACATTAGATTTTAATTGGATGCCCACCCTGAGCACGGACACTCGGCTAGCGCCATCACACGGCTTAATTTATTTTTCCTCGTCCTTTGAATTATTTATGAAGTACAGCCGGTATGCGAGAGGTGTCCTCAAAAAAAAAAAAAAAAAAAAAACTTCGTAGCTACCCGAATTTCGTACAAAAACGCGTTCGTAAATATGCTACGTGTTTTCCCGAGAAGAAGGTCCGTGTGGGAAGAAAAACGGAAGATCTAACCAAAAAAAAAAGCGCGGAATCGGGTGAGCCTCCGACACTGGAGGAAACAAAAAAGTTCAACTCTCTATTGGACATCGAGAGACCCCGGGTGCCCATCGAATCCTTTTTCGCTGTGGTATCGTCGCGGATCGCGCGACGTTCCGTACATAAACACGCTGGGGTCCGTCTGTAGTGGGGATCATTTTCAGGGTAAATTTAATCCCTCCGTTTCGGTATCAAATTTCCACTTGGCATCCCGGCAATCCCGGTCAAAGCTAAACCTTGTTGTGCACATGCGGTGGACGGTGAGGTGTAGGTATAAATTTTTAAATTTCCAAATCCTTCTGATGGTTCGTCCGCTTACCAGGTCCTCCAGGCTGCGGGAACGGATTGTCATACTGCCACCGAGGATGAGCTGCTTCGTTATCCATCCGGGGAAAGGACAGCTTATCCACACGAAGATCCTTCAAACACTTGTTGTTTGAGCCGGAATTTCAAACGGTGCAATCGGCCGAACATCCAGTCTCGATTATAGATTCGTTCGACAAAGAGTTCCAATAGACTACGACAACGACGACGACGACACCACCATGCCTGATCGGCTTCGGGAGATAGTGGTTTCGTGCGGCCGTTGCTGTTCGTCTCCTCTTTGGGCATAATTTGATACTTTTTCCCGGGTTCGTGGAGGACACTTTACCGTAGCAAGCCGTACCGGTGGTTTTGCTGCTGCTTTTATTATGCTGTCACTTTTTCTTCCACGGAGGGTTGGTTTGGTGCAAGTGGTGGTGTTGATGATGGTGACCTGTTGGGACGAAAAGGCTTCTCATCTTGCATACAGCAACCCGGAGAATGCAAGGGATCGGAATCATGTTTATGGTCTGTTTCTTTTTTTTAACTGAACCATGCATAGGAACAGCTCACAGAGAATGACCGGATGTTTCCATTCTTTGTTACCGCTAAATTGTTACCGCTTGTAGTGTATCTCTTGTACGACATACCAATCGCAATATACTGTTTGTTGTTACTTGAATATTTGTAATATGTGGTCCATAAGATGTGGTTTGGAAGCTAGGAAAATACAACGGATGATATACAAATGTCTCCGACAATTCCGTATTATTTTCATATTATGATTGTTTAATGTACAAATCAAGCTCATCTTGAAGTTACGTTACGGGAGGATACATAGATTGATTTCTTTTTGTTTCTCCAAACGAAACGTGGCTCAAACGTTGTGTGCTCTCAATATCGCTGCTTTGTCGATGACGCAGTTCTTCTGCCAAGCACTTTCCAAATACTCGGTAGTGCACCGACAGCCTGAGTGAGTGGCTTCTAATTAAAACGGCAAATTGTTGTTTACGGTGTTAAATTATCAACGCAATTTGAATGCTAATTTAGCTCAACAACCGAAAAGCGCAGTCCTGTTGCCATCCTGTACTGACGCCGTGGGGGGTCTGCGCAATGCTGATGGCCTTTCAACACGACCTCGCTGGATGCTGGAGAAAAGTACATGGCTATAGAGACATAGAAAGAGAGAGAGAGAGAAAAAGAGAGATAGAGTGAGTGAGAAGTTGTCTTGACGCTTTTCACTGTAATACGTTCAGCGTTGCGAACACCTTGCTACGAGCATGTTATTTTACATATTTTTATGTGCACGGTTTGAGGTCACGCTGAATTTTCATGCCAGACATGTTGGTGCCCGCGTGCTTCTTCAGATGAAATGTACGCGAGACCGCTGTGTTTTTAGAACTTTATACTGGATCTAACACCCGTAGGGCAATGGTGGGTTTCAAGCGATACGTTCATAAATTAAAAACCGGCCATGCGAACATCATTACGTTCACCCAGAAGCCACAAGCGTCACATGCAACGATGTAGCGCGTTCTGTTGAGTAAAAATCTAGCTGGGAAGGTGCGGCTTTTTATCTCCAAATATGTTATGTTTTTTTTTGAATATCATATAAGGGTGCAGTAATAAATTGTCGTGAAATGATTAAAAGAGTAAGCCAACAAGGAGACATCAGAGTGTGAATGCATCGCACGTTGCCGGTGGTGAAAGTGTTTCGAATGTCAGCTGTGATGCTGTGGCTTTGGTACGGTGTCAAGTTCACCGCATGGAAGCATGTGAACTCCTGCACCCGTCATGGGTCGCTCCATGTAAACCAGTGAGTGCACGAAATATATGGTGGTAATCAGATACTTATCAGATATTCTTTTAGAGCTACAGAAATGCTGGTGAGGTCTTCTGCTACTGCATGGACGCGGTAGGACATCGGGTGTAGCATATGGTGGGCGCCTGGGAAACGTTGGTGCCGTCGTCGATGGAACCTTTTTCCCATTTAAGATCGTTCCTCGAAGCATTACAGTTTCGTTTAGCAGTAGTCGTTCAGAGTAAGTACAAAGAAATCAGTGAGCCGGAATGTGGTTAAGAGATTTACTTTTCCAGTGTAGCAAACCCTATTGAAGAAATATCACTGGGAACTAGGAACTGTTACTGTTACTGTTAAAAGAATGTCTCGCGACGAGCGCGTCCCAAGGTAATCCTATTGCGCGAGGATTATAAAGTCGATAAACAGTCAAAAAACGTCCGCCTTTCACGTTGACATTCGCAGCAGGTCAACAAGCTCGTGTAAAGCTCCCTTTGAAACCCGATTATGAATCTTAAGCGCTTTTGCCGTGTACTGCCCAGTTTAGAAGCAGTGTAACCGATTTTCGGACACTGCTGCCGGACATCGTTTGAAGAAGGGACGGAAACAGCTGATTCGAACAACGAACCTAATTTAGCGTAAAGTTGTACAGCTCACCCCAAACCCATGCCTGAAGCTGAAACTGACGATGCTGCCCGGGAGTATTTTAAAAGTAGCAGCGATTTCAGCCCGCGTAATCTTTCAATTTCCAGTTGTGACCTACCTCAACGTCGACCGAACCGAAGTGCAGCCGGGCCAGGTCGAAAGGTCCCTTTCGATTTTCTTCGCTCTATGTTTCCGCTTTTGTGAAGGTGAGACCGGTCGGGCGAAGAATGCCATTATTCTTCGTTCAATTTCCCGACCGCTTTGCATATTGTTACAAATTTCACGCTCAAATTGGACTCCATTCTGTCTGTGGTGCAGCGTGGCAGTGGGACGCACCGCGGTGGTCACCCGGGCGGCATTCTTCGTTTTATGTGTTACACCGCACCGCGTGCACAGTAGGTGCAATGAATGCAACTGTTGGTGCGAGTTGCAGCAAAAGGAAACGTAATTTGCTTTTTGTTCGAACGTACCGAAGCGTGGCAGAATGGAGGTCACTCCGAGCAGCGGAATGTAGTCTACCGAGCTAAGTCGATCGATCACGATTCGTTTTCGGTTGAGCAGCTGAACCGCAAAGGGATAAGTCTTGTTCAAGAAACTGGGTAAAAAATCGGACACCCTCGCGAGAAGTTACTTATTTACAGTTTTTCCGTTAGAAAAAGGTCTTTGGACGTTACTGGTTTAGATGGTGAAAACTAGTGACATCAACTAAACGAAGCAAACTAGGTATTGATGAAGAAGTATCGGCAATGATGTTGTAAAAAAGGGAAAATCAACAGCATCTTGTTGACGTTAGTCTAGCATAATGGATAAGATTACTGTTTCGCGTAGATGGAGGAGAGCTGGAGTCCGAAGTTGCATCATCATCGTCTTCTTCTTGGAAGCACATCTCCTCGGCCGGAACTATGGAAACAGTTGGTAAACCCGACGCAGATGTGATATGCAGTTGCAATCTGTTTCTAATTGTATTAAAACTTGTACTCGAACTTGTCATCGCTAACGTTGTTGGTGGGTACGGTCTGTGTGATGCCATTTCCCATTTCCTCCCGAATACCGTCGATATTGAATAAATCTTTTGGAAGAAGGTCGGTTGTATGCATTCGCTCACCCTTGTTGAGAGGACATGCCACCAGAAGGAAGTATGCTGGCATGCCCCGCGGATATGTTTGATACTGGTGGTGTAACATGCTGATACATACCCGCAACAACGAGCTCAAGGTTGCGGCAGTAAAAGTGCAATTTTCAATTAAAACCATCCCCCTGTATCTTGCCGTTATCGCACCCTATGGGCGGAATGGGCGATCTGTGATACTGGATACTCTGTCCGGTGAAGATGCCATCGCTGCTGCGTCAGATGTTGGCGATAAAACACGTGGGTTGGTTATGACAAGTAGAAAAGTATGCTCGGATCCCTGGTTTATCCTTGTTCACAGAGCGAGTGTGTCAAGACTGCGTATCAGCAAAGTTAAATGGGAACAGCTGGGACGTGTTTAAAAAGTTAGTGTATCTGCTATATGTTGCAAAGCGTACACCCAACAAATTTGCTATAAAGATATTTCTGATGATTGAGGTGAAGGATAAAAATGATCAGATTTAAAAGACTTTTGTATTTAGAGTTAGTTTCGAGTGATTGTAAAAAATTCGAAGAAAAATGCTGCTGTGCTTCTCTCTGTTCCTGATTCGCAACAAATACGAGACACCGATGCAATCTTGTGACAGGGAGCAAACATATCAAAATAATTACATTTTCAGTCGATATCCTTACACAGCAACGGTAGGAAGGTATGAAAGCAAACAAGAACACCAGACACCACCAGTAGGTGGTAAAACGGATGTTGAGTCCTCTTCATGTCCAGGCAATGGGTGGATTTGATGAAGAGGATTAGTGCTTTGCTTGTGTCTTATGTCCCTGATTTAGCTCGTAACGCTCGGGTTTCCTTTTTCTTGGGCTGATGGTTTACTTTTCCGTGTGTAACATTGTTACCGAACCTCATTTTCTCCATTATCTGAGCAGGCTCACTGGGAAAGGGAGCGAAACTTTTCTCCTACTCCTAGCTAAATCCATGTAGGCTAATGCGAATGTTAGGGGAGTGTTGGATTGGAGGTCGAAAGAAATACTTTGTGAATGTGATAAACTATGGCGAGGTAAGTGGACAAATTCCAACTGCATGCTTCTACGGAATTTCGAATGGGAGCGGTTTGTGGCCACTAGCACGCGGGTAATTTGTCCAGTGTGTGCTCGTTTTCAGAAAATCCGTATTTTGCTGTAGACACCAAATTAAAGTACCATCTTTACGTTCGGCTGCAAATGGCGTTACTATCGTCCAATGATAGATACTTCGCCATTTCCACTATACTCCCAAGGGCCTGTGGGTGTGTATGTGTGTGGTTTACGGCAGACGGTAAACACAAAAATTTACTCTTGCCACGTGCCATCGATCGAGCCGGGAGTTTCATTTATCCACCGCATAGCAATATAGCAAACACAAGTAATCTGACGCAACTCCTCCGTTTGGTAACAAAATTAAGCTCCACATTCGTAAATTACAAACATGAATGGCCTTTGATCCGACGGGCAAGGCAAGAACCGTAGAAGGCAAGTGCCGTGTCGGTGTTCGAAATGAATGCAACGCTGGACACGGTTCGGAAATGGTTTTGATACACTGTTACAAAAATTACAAGATGGAGCAACGATAAGATTATCTCCTCTGTGCGGCCTATTCCCTCTCCTCCGCTGGTTTTTGTCCGCATTCTTTGCACGACCGGGCTGGAGGGTTGGAAGGCTGAGTGCAATAAATTCTCCAAATGGATTCAGCCAGCCAACCAGCCAGCCGGCAATTGCCTAATTGAAGATTTATTTGTTGGTTTTTCAGATTGTATCTGCACAAAATCTGCCCGCCTTCACGGTGTCTCCCTGGGTTGTTGTGGCTCGGTCACAGCTTGATGGGTTGCACTAAATTATGCAACATTCGGTTCGACTGTCAGTCAGAGCCGGTCGCAATTCACCATCACCCGAAGCGCCACGCCACGACCCCAAAACTGGCTTGGAGTTTCACCGGAAAATGCAATCATGCGTAGGGCTTAATCGAATTTAAATTTACCTACATTTGTTTATCTTTGTGCCGCCTCTCACTGGATGAGCCGCATTTTGCGTGTACCAGTAAGTCAGATTTTGGGGCCAGTTCTCCGTGTGGCCGCATCCGGCTCGTTGGTTTGTTTGTCGGAACAATTGCCCGAACGGCACGGTGTACTGGCGTGGATGACGGGCGGGCGGAAAGATGTGTTGAGTTTGGAACATCCTCTTGAGGTTTCAGTTTCTCTCGTCCGGAGTTCCGGTGTTCGGTGCCCCGATCGCAAACCAACGTTTTGTGCGCAGAAGCTTCAAAGGACGGGAGGTAGAATGGTGAAAATAGCAAACGCTACATCACTCTCCTTAATGGAAGGGTACGTGTTTGTTGTTTTGCTGATTACTGAACCCGGGTTGGCGCAGACTTTCACTCTTCGGGAATGGACGCGATGTATGTGAGCGTGGACGTGGTGGCAAGGTGTTTGGGATTTATTTTAGAATGCAGCTTCCGCTTGCCGGGAGCGGGTCAACGAAGTGAGCCCAGAGGCCCTTTAACCCCGGGGTTGAACCCATCTCCCAGCACGCTGCCGAAAAATGTACCAACAGTGAGTTGTTGTGCAGCAGCGCATTCCATATATAGGAGCAAATCTGCAAACACTTTGAAACTGTGAAATTAAATAAGGACACCATCCGAACCGAGCGCATTTGGGTTTGGCTGGTGTTGTGTGGGAAGGCTTGCGGGCTAAGGGCTCAGGATTTTCCGCAGCAGGAGCATCAGGAAATTGGCTTCAGCCGCAGGCTTGTCCTAGAGTCGCCGGTGGTTGGAAAATGAAAGTTTTTCTGTTCCCTCGTGCTCCAGGACGCTGGACGAAGTGCTCTTTTCTTGCGAGGCAAGCAAGAGTGGAGCCGCGTACCTATATATGTGTACTTTGAGCGCAGGAGACCGATCCCCGAACCGCCGGTCGAGCGGTGTGTACATATGGTGTACGTGCTTCTCTTTGAGTGTTCATAAACTGTGAAATTATCTTCCTTTCACTGTTTTCTCGGTTTAGTAGCAGGATTTCGTCGGAATGTCGGTAATGTTGGTGGTGAAAGAAAAGAAATCTCTCCACAAATCACCCAAACCAGTGGCACTGGGTGTGGAGGTTTGGAGGGAAGGAGGTTATGGCTGAGATTTTTCACCCATGGTGCATGCTTCGGTCAGGATTTCCGTTTCGCACCGGGAATCAAATTAGCTGGGCCCAGGAACTTCTCGGATACGCTCGTGGTGACTTGGGTGCACAAGGTCGACGTCTCATCCCCGATGTTTTTGAGCGGAAGTGAGAAGGCAGGGAGCGGGAGAGAGTAACCGGCCGGACATCCTCGGGATCAGTTCACCGACTGCTTACAAAAACTCATATTGCTGCATTCCCGGAGGCATTTAGAAAAGCTCCGTTTGAGCCGAGCTTAACTTTGAACTGGCTGTACTGGTTTTGTATGGGGGCATTGCTTCGCTTTTTATTCTGCAATCTTTTCGTTCTCGGGCATAGTTTGGAGATGGCGTTCCGGTTGCGCTAATACTACAGCCGCGGGAAAAGCGGTGCACATAACGTGGTTTGCCCTTGTGTGCAGCATCCCAAAGTAGTTAGGTGCCTTTTCCAGCCGTGTGGCCAGTGAACAAACGCTGTGGAATATTTCCGTGCATGCCGTAGAAGCCTAACATGTTCCTAACTCTGCACCGCAACATTAAACCACGGGTGTAGTACAGAGAGTAAATAGATATTCAAACCGTTAGCCTCCACGCTTTCATTAGTTTGCCCTGGTCAATATCTGTTGGTGTTGCTGCTGGGAGCGACTTTTCACACGCAGGGGTGTGTACAAATGTGCCCAATAATAAAACCCTTACCGGAAAGTCACATGAAAAAGACAGCATAGATTAGTAAAAAGGTGTAAAGGGGGATCCATGGCAAAACGTGGACTGAAACTGTGTAACTTTTTAACTGCAAACACCCACTGTGAGATACAGGCTTGCAGCCTAGCTGATTCGTGCACTGGTGCTTGGGTTGCTTATTACTTTTTTTGGGGTAACATGGTTTTTGTTGTTCTTATATATAAGTTTCTAAAATACAACACAATTTGACTACAAAATATCGCATTGAAAACGGTGCCTTAAAACAGATGATGCGAACGTAATTAACATTATCATTTTCTGTTTGAAAGGTTTTCTGCTTAGAAGTAGAAGCTGCAGGAAAAGAAGAACTATCATCCAATAAATCATCCACATCCACTAGCGGCACACGAGGATCATATGAAAGCGATCCACTTCTTTCGGTACAGCTTTATGACTCTTATCTATTTTTATTAAATTCACATTCCATGGGCCGACCCTAACTATCTATCGTATGGGGCACCTTTAGGTCCATGCGACTGGGTCGGAACGAAAAGGCCTTACCAAATCTCACCACCATCGGCAGCAGACGCAGCGTGCGTCCGGTTCTGGCAGTGATAGGCCTGGCGTTGCGTAGACCTTCCGGAGTACGATAAGTCTCCCTCCCAGTTTCGGTAAAGAGCTTTTGTGCACTTGAGAGTTTTACATATTTTTGCTTGAGTGGTATCGCTTGCTTTTCGGTACCGTCCACACGAGCGTGCAAGGTATGTTGGCGATGGAAAATGTTTGCCAGTCCCAAACACAGTGTTACGAACGCGCCGTTGGTGGTGGTGTTACTGTCCCAGGTCAGTTATTTTGTTCCTTCTTTTCTTTTGGAATAGCCAGCACCGACCATCCGTGGTGGGTGAGCCCAAGCTCGGTCTGGACGCGCAATCCGGTAGTCAAACGAAGGGATTCGGTTTAATTTGGTTTTATTATATTTTTATTTTTCCCCCTTCACGCTCGATTAGCTTTCCTTTCATGCCACTTATTGCTTTTCTGCTTGCGAATATTCTCTTTCCGTGTATGGGTGTGCGTGTGTATTATATATGTACAAGAAGAGAATCTTTCTGACCAGAGAAGGTATAAGAATGCAATGGCGCGTGATTCTTATCTGACCTGAAAAAAACCATGCTCTGGTTAGGTGACTTAACAACGCACTGACCGTTCCCGATAGGATCACGTAGTGTTTTTAGCTGCTAAATTTAGCGAGCTGCTTGGAACGTACGAGAGGCACACAGTTACACAGTATAAAAAAGGTACGGTTTTGGTGGGATTTAGTTTTCAATAGCAGTATTATTATTGGTGTAAAAATAACTTAACGAATTACAATGGTATATGCGCATCGTATACGATTTCTTTACCAAACACAAAACCACTCAAAATGGTTTAACAAATTGTTATTGTTAAAATGAACAGAATTGAGTCTAAAGAATCATTCGGCAAAACACTTAAGACATTCGCTCTTTTCTTCTGTTGCTACACAATGGATACAGTACAGCTGGCTATTATTGTTATATACCTTCCAGGAAATAATCAGCATGATTGGACGGAAATGATTCGATACGCTTCAGCGCAGAGAACGAGCCGAAAATTGTTGAAAGTCATATTTATTTTATGACATTTTTAAACACAATGGCCGTACAAAGCACAAAGCTTTATGTAATGTCATTGCACTGATCGTTACTGAACGTTTTTTTTATTGCTTCGATTTGAAACGCTTTATCATCAGTTGTTTTACTGTTTCACTGTTTTTGTTGCTTGTATTCCATAAAAAGAAACCGGCTCCACGATCAGCCGTGCCAGTTCGTTCGGTATGCAGGGAAACAAATCACGCCATATCAGTGACGTATTGCATACACCAATACCAACCATTCATTACTGTTCGCGACCAGACACATGTACTTTCCAGCTGCAGTTTGTTATCTGAGTGCATTGGTGCACTTTTGGCGTTTCCTACATTGGACCGCGATAAGAAATAAAATCACGAATTACATTGCAACCGTCCGGCGTCTGGCTTACTGGTGATAACAGATTACGGGGTAGCTGCAAAGAAGCGTTACTATTATTGTTTCAGTACATCGTACAACTTACGCGAACGCGGCGCATTTCGTTCAGGTGATGATAATGGATGAAATTGTGAAGAAATATATAATTGCAGTTGAAGCACTTTTCGTGAATGTGTTGTTATTGCTCGTGATCCTACTCGCACTTCCAGCAGTAGTGCCAATTGTAGTGCTGTGCCAAGTTCATCGACAATTCGTCGCCCGATTGTTGGCTATCCAACATGGCTCATCGTTCCGAGGGCTGTTGGAAGGTACGGACGTGGTGTGGGCTGTGCAGGACCGATCGTCGAAAGCGATGGCAAACGTGTTGCTGCTGTTTGACAAACCAGAACACGTGAGCAGCTTGCACGCTCACGCTGATTTACTGCGAATGTTCCGTGACCGGTTTCGGCGGCATCAATCGGATGAAGCATATCAAAAGATGTTCTGGCAACGGCGTCTACAAAGCGGATATTATTTTTGGACACAAAGCGAGCGCCCTTTGTCGGCTGATGATTACATTGCGCCGCTTGAGGTGGTACCGCACAGTCGCTCCCTGACTCGAAAGCAACTTTGTGCACTAATTGGCTCAATCAGCAGTCGACAATGTACCAGTACGAGCTGGGAGTTGCTTATTGGAAGTCAGCTGGTACATCCACATGATGGCATCACTGCTACGCGATTCCCGGTGAGGCTCGAGGGCAACAAAAACTTCAACGGTATCGAAAACCCAACCCAACCTGTTCGTACTATAATGTTTGCTCAAAGGTTCTTTTTAGGTATCACCATTCAATTGCTGACGGAATAGCGATTTTTCGATTGTTCTGCCATGACTTTTTGGATAGCGCAACGGCTGCCGAGGAACACGTATGGAATCCCGACACTGCCAAACAGCTATCTACACAAGGCTTCCTCACCTGGCGCAATCTACTTCGGATGGCTTTCGGGGGACCGAGATTTTTGGTGAACGAATTATTTCTAAAGAAAGAGCAAAATCCTTTCTGCGGTGTAAAACCGAGTGAAGATAAAATCGTGTGTTGGATAGGAGAGGACGCCGAGCATGACGAGAACACGCCTTTGATAAGCGTAATCAAGAAAATAAAGCGTTCGGTAGCGAGTAGCAGCTTTACGGACGTTTACCTGACCGCTTTTGCGATGAGTCTTCGGTCGTACTGCGAGCGGCACGGGTTGTCCGTGCCAAACTCCATCACGGTCGGACGAATGCAAAGATTTGAGCGCGAAACGAAGGAAATTCAGCTGCGCAATCGTTCAACGGCAGTGTTTAAAACGTTACCCGTGGGCAGCCTTCCGATTGAAACAAGTTCGCTCAAAACCATCCCGCAGCTAATGACACAGATAGGTGCTGTTAGAGGTTCCAATCGTGCCGTTCTGTCTATTGCCGATGCTTTAGTAAGATTTTCAAACTCTTTGAATATTACACTACTGACTCAATCTTGTCAGTTTCTAATTGTTTTTTCTATTGCAGATCACCCACCTCAGCGTGTCATATCTACCGGAACTACTTCCAGTTCCCGTAATGCGAGCGTTGTTCGCGCGAAGCAAGTTTTCGATTGCGCTGTCCAACATTCCGGCGTTCGAGGGAACGGTTTCGGTGGAAAATTATACACTCAAGGAGGCAACGTTTTGGGTGCCGAACATCGAGAGCAATATGTTTGGAGTGACCGTACTAACAACAAACGGCCGATTACAGATAGGCGCGATTGCTGATAGAAGAATAATTGTGCACGAAGATGAATTGGATGTAATTTTGAAGAGTACTCTCAAAGAACTTAAACATATGGGCCGAATTTTATTGGCGAAAGATAAATAGTTTATGGAATTGCTATTGTTGCAGGCAAAATGTACATTCTAATAAAATTGTAATGTGCAATAACGAATCAAAACTATCACATAGACTTTAAAAGCAATTTATTTAAAAGATGGTTCAGCGCTCAACTCAGTAACGAATCAGGTACCTGTACGTGATGTTCCATATTATCAGCTAATTTGCACACTTTACAAAGGGCTCAAAGGCACCCTATATTATGTATAGGGCAAGTATTCAGCCGTTCATATTCACGAGTACGTTTCTTTCGCAACAATATATCTTTACTCCAAAAGAAACATGGAATGGAATGCTCGTTTATTCGCGGTAATACATGAATTGAGTTCACCGGTTGTTATTGATCCGAGTGGCATAAGGCTCAAAATCGATGTAAAAAGCTTTAGAAATGAGGAAGTACGAACATGTCAGTCAACGTTAGCAGAATATGGCGAAAACACCAGCAGAAATGCTTCTAAGTGGCCTAATGTGGAGAAGTGCACGATGATCGGAGCTTGGGACCGGAGCATATGTAAAATGATGACTCCCTGCCATTCCTTTTGCTTTGCACCACGGTCTCACGGCTTTTCTACGGAGTACCACGCGCACGCACACATACTTACGCATTGTTAATGATGTCTTCGTCGGAAAACCTTTCAACCACTTTGCGAAGCGGAAGACAAAAAACATGGGCAAACGAGCGTGAGTGATGGGTGGTGGTGGTGGTGATGTTTTTAGAATGATGGAAGAATTTCCTCTGTAAACGCTCGGCCCACATTTACCTACCAGACTCGCGCTACCTCGAGAAAGCCGTCGTGGAAAGGAATCGCAATAAATTGTATATCATTTCGGAAATTTGCTCATCGTCACCCGTTTCTCGAATGCTATATTCCCTTCTCTCCCTCTCTTCACTCCACCCAACTGGCAGTCGCTGAAAACCCGCGGCGACTCCTCGCAACGGGTTTTTGGTTTTTGTTTGGCATCGTCTCGAAAGAACCCAAGGCTTTCCATCATTAACGGCTGAATGTGCGGGTATGGGGTTGTTTTTTCTGCTACTGCTTCCTGCTCTTGCTTCTTCTTTTCCTCATTCCGATTATTCCTGATTTCCTGTACGATTCTTTTGCATGGCGTTGAGGGGACGATAAGCACTTTCTGTTTCCGAGCACGCATTTTTGGTCGGACAGCAAAGCAAGCAAGCGAACGAACGAGCGTGCGAGTAAAGTGAAATCTTTGAAAAGCGACTAAAGAAGATCTCTCAATTTAAGCATGGAATCGGAAAATAAACATTCCGCGCCCAAGAACGAGATTAAAGATAAACAGCAGCTGCGTGGCCGATGGGGCCTGAGATGGTGGTACCGGTACCGGAGGACTTCCATTTCCCATGATAGAAGAGCGGTACAAGCTCGTCGGCTTTTGCCTATCACGGTTCGTTTGGAGCCACTTTGGGAAAGACATTCGAATGCCCTACCTTTTCGTATAGTGTAGAGCTTGTGAAATTGTGGACATTTCAAGCTGTTTCATTTAGTTCGTATTACGCTTTTACACTTCTACACGTTATCCATACGTTTGTCGAACTAGTATTGGCGAATGTTACTATGGGGAAAAACGTACATTATTGGTCCGAGCTCTGGGCGAATCAAATTAAAAGTGATCATACACGATGACAAGAAACGATGAAGGAAAACCCGACAGAAGATCGCTTTTTAATAGAATTTGTTTTCCTCCAAATAAAACTACCAAGGTAGGAAGGAATATGAAACGAACGGATTACGTACGGAGAGGCTTGATTTGAAGAGAATGAAAATGAAGTGAACAGATTCAGTTCGCTCAATAATCCTGCCATTGCGGTACGTTCGTGGATTATGTCAAAATATGTTCAAATACGTATTTACTGTTTACTCGTGAAAGGAAAAGTTATTGATGCCAAGCTTTATTTGTGCTGTGCAGATTAGGTTTTATTGGATTAATTTTGGCGGTAGCACAAACTTTTAATCGGATAATATAACGAGATTTCTTTTGTTTGTATGATGTTTGCTGAAAGGGCAAATACCGTTGAGAATTAAAATATGGTCCTTTTCGTGGATAATAGAAAAAAAAACTTGGAAGCAACACAAAGTCTTATAAGCATACGTTCAGCATTTCAGCACTTGTTCGTCTTCAAAATAATCTTCACAAGTGACATGAGGTGGGACTTAAGGAAATTATTTCTCGATTTATCATTAAGAGTAATTCTCGGGGGATAATTTCCCGAGATAGGGAGACAGTAAAAAGTATCCCAAAATAACGTCAATGGGTATTAATTAAGAAAACGGCGCCCTTTCAATCGGCGAACGGTTGCCGGTGGGGTGTAATAGTGGGGCTAAAAAATCATTCACGCTTGGGGTTTTCATTCGGGATGTTTGAAAAGGTGCGAAGAAAATTGTTCAATTAAATGAGAAAGTTAAAATTGCCTCTCGCAGTGCGTAGTAGTGCCTGCCAAGGGCGAAAAGCTTGGATGAACCGCAAGCGAAGCAACCGTGGCAGTCCGGGCGTATGCTAGCGCACGCGGGAACATCAATTAAATTGATGACCCACCAACAACAATTCCGGATCCTTGACCCGAAACTTTCGCTTTTTTTCATTTATCTGCGGCCCTTCTGCAACACCACTCCCCTTTGGAAGCTGTTTTCTTCAGCGAGCAGGATGGATCAAACGCGCATGGTGGCATGAGAAAGTTTTTCCTCGCACCGATGAATCGCACGGGTTTGAATAAGACTAGAAAAACCAAGTAAATGTGTGTGTGTGTGTGTGAAAAAGAGAGAGAGAAAGAAAGAGAGACTAAGAACAAACGCAGAAAGGATGCAAAACAAGATGAATTTCGACGAATTAATTCATGGATCAATGGTTGCAATAAATTAGACAAACGGATGCAAGAAAATGAGAGCTTTCCAGTCGGGTGGGTTTTCTTGCTTTTGCATTATTATTTTTCGGTTCCATCGACAGAAGACATAAAAAGGACGGGCTCGCCATCAGTTCGACGATTGCTTTGATTGCTTTGCTTTGAAACAACGCGACAAGAAACGAATGGTTGGAAAAGTAGGCTATGTTCACCACTCAATTTTTTCTATCTTTCATCTCATTTCAGCTGTGCCTTTCGGACAAAAATCTTTATCGAGCCGTTTCTGCCAGAATAAAATTCATAACGGTCAGCAGATAGCAGCGATATGTTAAAGAAATTAATTGAACGGTGGAAGAAAACAACGTCACGAGCAGAATGTGACAGATTTCAATTCAGCATCGCTGGTGAAGCGCAAGCGGGTGTTCGTTCAACCGGATCACTGCCGGTCGGCCGAGCGAATCATTGGAATGAATTCATATTTTGAGGAATAGTAAAAGCACGGAAGCAAGCAAAGAGGATGGGCATCGCCGAGAACGGGGTAAGTAAAATCCTCGTGCGCATTAGTAATGGAGAAATTGAAGAGCCAATGAGTTGGAATGAACTTCGAAAGATTCATTCCAGAAGAGAGAGAATGAGAGAGGGGGATGGATCCGGCGCATGCTGTGATTAGCGATGCATAAGATTTGTATTGTTGAAAGGTGTAAGTAGGGGGGGGAGGGGGGGGGGGAAAGCGTCGTAATAAGAGAACAATGATTGATGAAATGCATTGATTAGTATGTTTTTGTGGGAAAATGATTTTTTTCCATATTCCCCGTGGAACGAACAAATCTCTTCCCACCACGCCGTGAGTGTATGTTAAGCGGGATGCTTGCAGTAGATGGACCAAGTCATTTATCATGCCGGAATATTACATACCACACAGTCTGGACACAGCTTCTAAATACATCTGTTGAGCCAGAAGCAGTAAGTTATTCTTGTAGCAGTTTCCAACCTACTTTGCAGTTCGTTTTGCGGAAAGTTTTTACTTTATCCTTTCCCGCTCCGTATCAGCACATTTTCACATGTCATCTTCAAACGTATGAGAACGGAGAACGAAGTGACGATGAAAATTCCTTACGTCTCGGTCCCGGAGAGCCGAAGACGGATGGACAATAAATGCAAATTCCTTCGATACATTCACATTAGACGTTTACCGTTCCATCTACCGTAAAAAGGAGGTTGGTGTTTTCCGTTTTCGTTTCGCCTCTGTGCCGTAACGAAGATACCGTGTAGTGGCCTTGCCAATCTGCATAGGTTTGTGTGGCGGTTGCGTGCGAAAGAATTGTGTCACATGTGTGTGTGTGTGTTGCTTTTTTTGGCCACCAGCGCCGAGTGAACGAGCGACCGAGCGAACGTTGTCATAATTGAATCACTGTTGGAAAATTGAAACTCAACATCAAAGACACTCCCTGACCATGTGTGAGTGTGTTGAAGCGCTCCACACACATGTACGCAACCGTTGACACTGGAAAATGGGCAGACGATGATGATGATGATCATGACGATGTCGGTGGATGAAGCTTCGGGGGAGCGTCCTTCGGACAGATGATTTCAGTATTCAGAGCGGATGTCGACTACCAATGTCGACCACTTTCTACCGCACGATTGTGTTGGTGGTGAGGTTTTCGCCAGTTTTCGCCCGTGTTTTCGCTTTCGCTTCTGTGTCGAGCGTCTATCATCGGCACCGGGTGAAGCTAGGTTCCGACTGAAAAGATTCATTCGGCCGAACCGCGTCGTTGCGTCGGAAATCCATGCTGTTTTGCCTGGAAACCATGAACAATCGGGCATCGGGCACATGCGCACATGTGAGCACCGTTTCGCTGATGAACGCTTTTCCAGTGGTTCGTTAGACGGGGGAGCACGAGCAGCCCACCGATGCAGTTGTTGGGACGGATGAAGACCATTCGATGGAATGTGTATCATGGTTCTTAAATCGGTAAGTTTTCCTTTCCAATCAGTCAGTCGTTCACCGATTCCCGTTAGACAACTTGAACCGTTCAGCTCCGAAAGCCATCTTTCGCTCGGGGGTTGGGTGTCGAAATGATTCCGGATGAGATTCTGAAATGAAAGTGCATCCTTCAACATCAGAGTCATCGGAATCGCGTGTGGGAGTGTAATGTTTGCGTGTGTCGTGTAATGCGTGTGGTCACTGGTGAATCCTTCAAATCTTCTAGTAAGCGGAATGATTTCCGGAGCAATGTTTACCCTGTCTGTCTCACTGCCAAAGAGTGCTGTTGTTGAAAGTTGTACGCCAATCAGAAAATTCTTTTGCGGTCGCCTAGTAAGACTAGCCCTAAACAGATGAACTGTGAGCGAAAACATTTTCGTTGTATTCAAGTGTTATCTTTGTGACCGGTTTTTTTTTCGCTTCGGTTTTCAATCTCTTATCAATTCCTGCCATTGGCATTAATACGAAGTGTGACCGTATAGCAGTGTATAGTGTCGTGTTTACGGTATCTCAAAGTCAGCTCAGCTTGTTGTTTGTGCGTTAAGTGAACGCTGTTTCGTTTTCACGCTCGGTCGCAACAGCAAAACGCGGTGTGATTAATCGTGGAAATGTTGTCAAGTGCAGACAAGTAGCAAGCGGAGCCGGAAACACTCATCCCGGGGTCGCTGAGGAGTAGAAAGTTTCCCACCGAGGATAAAAGAAGTAATCGCACGGTGCGAGGGCGAATTGAACGCACGGGCGTCGGGTTCGTCGGAAGGACTCTTGCTGCAAAACCCACACGGAAGGGTTGCCTTCGCCTTATCGGCAGCCAACCACGCAGCGGGTACGTAACGTGTTCCGTCAATTGAACAGATTGTTTACCAATCACCGTGAAGAAGCGCTTCCGACATTGAAAACGACCAGGCGTCTCCATGAAGACGAACGTGCGGTGTATGTTGATTGTTATTGGAGTTGAGTGAAATCTAGAAGAAGAAAAAACACACACACACACACACACAACGTTACGTACATACGTTGAGCAGTTATTAGTTTAGGTGAATGATGTTCTAAATCGCAAATTTCGTTCAAAAAGTTTAAATGCGTGTTCGTGAAAAGGAGAAGAGAGTGTTGAACAAAAAATGGGTGTGTTAGTTAGGAACGCCAAGTAGCGGCAGAAACTTCCGAGGAGTATGGAAGATAATAAAGCCAACAGTTGTGTTGTGCAGTTCTGCAATGGTTAAGGCAAAGTATTCAACGGTCATCAAGAGGCTGCTGCTGTACACAAAACATAACTGCCTCGGACGTTATCAGCAGCGACACTAGGCGTGGACGCTGGACAAAGGTACTTCTTTCATTTAACGTCTATTGATGATATCTTTTTTATAGCGCACTTTCCTCTTTCTTGCACCACGCTAATAGAATTGGCTGTTGAAACGATGGGGTCATTCCCGTTTGATAGCCCTCTCGGTTTAGATGAAAAATCGAACGATTATCGAATGGACTGTCGAGAATGTTTATGTTCGGCAAAGGCAGCTGCATACAGTTGCGTACATTTTTTCTGAACTGGTTTTTTATGGCCCACCGAAATGCTACTGGGTGGCGAAAAACCAAAAAAAGAAGCAAACCAAAAAAACCAAAATAGCTTTAAAACTGGCCACATAGTCGGTCGTCATCTGGTTAGCTCGAAGAACAAGTCGGAAAAACACCGTCGCTCGATTTTGGGGAAGTCGTTTCTGGCCGTGCTTTTTGATACTTCCCAAATCTAAGCTATGCCGACCGTATTTTGTATTGGATTTCTGTGCTTGAGTGTGTGTGTGACATTTTTTATCTTGCTTTTACTTAGCGGTCGGTTGTTATGTCGGTCATCCACCGGCATGAGCCATCTTTTCACAAAATCCGTGCGTCACGGTGACAGCTTTCGGTGTCGGGCGTTTAGGAGGTTTTTATTTTTCCCAAAACTCACCACGCACCACGTGGCCGAAGCGCGTCTGCACAGTGCTGCAGCGAAAGCTCTTAATCCCTTTTTTGGAATCTGTTTCTCGTGGTGAGCGTCGCAGCTTATCGAGCGGTCACGATTTTGCAGGCTCCATTTATAAGCGGAGCGCTTTGGAGCAGTAGGCTGTGGGTAGGTTTTCGTGCACTGCTTTTGACACATTTTTTCCTGTGTAAATATGTACGTGAGACTGAGTGGTGTATTTATGCGTGTATGTTTATATATGTGTGTGTGTGTTTGTTTGGTTGTGTAAAAAAGTGTAAGAAGAGTTTTCAACAAGAAACGACGATCCACCATGCGCACGGATGTGTAACTGCAAGAGAAGCACGGTGTGTGCGTGGTAAGAATTTTGGGATACGGCCGGAAATTGGGATCCGACGAATAGCAAGATTTCCGGCCAGTGGTCGACCACCAGCCGGCAGGGAAGAGTGTAGAAAAATAGCCTTCTGAAGAAGATTGGCTCGAAATGGGACGGTCTTGGTTATCTTTCCTCACTGAGTCGGGGTTCTGGTTACGATTTTAATGATTATTCTACTACTACAAAACACAGGGACCGGAGAGACGGTCGCTGATTGTACGGTACGAGAAGGGAAAGCGGATAAGAAATATGAAAGTATCTCGAGCCGTCGTCGAATTTGCTTCCCAAACGAGAGTTGCTTCAGCAATGGCAGCTGGAATCTGGCGAAAGAAACTCTGGCTCTCTCGGTGGGTTGCTTTATGGTACGTTCTTTTTCACGAAATCCAAACGGAATTCCAGGTCTGCTTTGCCAATTCCACCATACCAAGGAGAGTGCTTACGCCTACGCACACCACGTGTCTGAAGGGATTAAAGTTGGTTCCTTTGTTTCGGCAGTGGATTCCTG